>BGPR01041684.1:0-13536 GCA_013235015.1 Araneus ventricosus | reverse complement strand
TTCGTTCCTGATGATATCTAAGATCTACGATCTATTTCTAGACCTATCTGAATGAGAAGATTTATTTTTAACAACAATGGAATGAATTTTCTTTGATTTATTTAGCAAAATATCTGCAAAAATTATTTCGGGTATTGGCGAATTTGCTGACTTATTAATGAAATATTTATCTTCTTTCTTTCCTTTCTTATTTCTTTTCTTCTTCTTCTTTTCCCTTTTTTCGGTTTTAACAGAGCGCATCACTTGTACTGTGTACTAGTAAAATTTTGTTTCATTCAGAGTCATAGAATCGGCTCTAGGGCTTCATGAGTTGGCGAATTTTAATTATAAAAACTTTTTCTTAATTGTTCTTTCTCTGAAAGAAAATTCTCATGCAAATATAACTTACAGATTTTCTTTTCCATTCATGACATGAAAACTACTTTTCTTCTGAAAATGCTGCATTTTTTGTTTATCAGCACTTCTACCATTTTGTTGCAGCGTTTCTACCATTTTGTTACAGCATTTCTACCATTTATCTGCTGCACTGAAATATCAAGAGAAATCTTATTTGATGATAAACTATGTAGTTTCTGAAATTATTAATCGATCACCTGCCTGAAAAAAACCCACAAATTTTAGCGATTACTTTTTAAATATAAATAGGAGAGAATAATAAATTAAAGATTAAATTTTTGTTACATAAAAAATATAAAAAGTGGTAAAGTATTAAATTACCTTAAATTCTCCTTCATTTTAAAATTCAGAATAAATTTTCAAAAATTTTTTAAAGAGTTTAAAATTTAGAACTGTTTTATTAATTGAGGGATTTGCAACAAAATGTCAAATGACTTTAATATCAAACATGTGCAACAATGTATCAGTGTGGAAAAAGTTGTTGTCAGCTAATTTACTTTTATAAAATTATTTATATCAGGCCTCATCATGGAAATTCAATCTACCAGAAAAATTATTTCAAGTATGGATTCAAAATCAATGGAAAGGAAAAATATTATAAATTTGTATAAAAATGCTCATTTTTTAGTTTTTTCGGGCATACTTTAATGTTTTTACATTTACAAATAATAATAATTATTTCGGCTAATGAAATTTACTTAAAAATTTTCACATTAATATTTTTTTTATGTTTGTAACAAATATATTTAATGTTCAGTTGTTTTCTTTTATCCAACATACGTTGAATAATAATAATAATTAATGGAGTTTGTTATTATATGCGTATAAAAGGAATAACAATGCATTATACTTCAGGGAAAATTGATATTTTTAATTATTTTTATATGAAAACATAATTAATGAGAGAAGGTTTCTTTCATAATGAATAATTCATTACAATTTCTTTCTTAAGAACATGTTGTTAAAAAAGAAAGGCTTTCTATCACGACAAAATTCTCTTAATAATATAAAAGTGTATTATTTATATTTATAAAGAATAAAGCGACTAAAATATTTGCAGAATCCAATTCTTGAAAATTTTTCTATTGAAATAATTGAGGCAGTCAAATAAATTTATTTAGAAGGAAACCAGCGGGAGTGTTCTGCCCTAACCTTTCTCGTATACTTTCTAACAAATGTGTCCTACCCGCCCCTCCTCCCACCTGAAAATTGCGGATTGCCACGAGTGTTATTGATATTGTCTTCGCAGAACGCTGCAATACGAAAGGGTGAAGAATGCAAGCGACATAAAATTCGCCAAGTCAGTAAGATAGCGCCAAGTTTACGAAGGTTATGCGCCGTAAAATGTATCTTAACACATTAACTGTTATAAATAAAAGGATCACCGCTTATTGTTAATCAATGTTTCATAACAATAACAAAACTGTGTATCAAATTGTAACTCTCTAGCTATTTAAGTTTTTGAATTATCGTGTTCACATGAAGACGGACAGACCGACTTCCCGTGGACGGATTTTTCCAACATTTGATAGAAAAATACCAATTATGTCTAAAGATCACATACCAAATTTCATCCCTCTAGCTTTAATAGTTTTTGAGTTATCGTTTTCACAGACACACAGACATAATTCCGAAATTGTGTTTTTCGGACTCAGGGAGGTCTAAAACGTAGAGATTCATCAAAATCTCAGTTCGAATTTTTTGACGATTACATTACTTTCTCTTTTTATACTTCGTATACGAGAAAGTAAAAAGGGTGTTGGGTTTTTAAACATCATTAATCCAACAATTATTCTACACAATAAAGCTTTCTGGGAAATAAATATTGTTTTGTAATTTAGTATGAAAGCGTTTTGCATAGTACTTCATTGTTTAAATGTTTCTATTTAGAAGTAAGGTTTCCATAAAAAATTATCACTGGTAGAAAATTTGCAATATACGGAGAATGAATAGTGCAAAATCAGTTATTGACACCACATTGATATCCTTTTACTCTTGTTTAAAAATAGTTTATTGAACTAGTGATTCATTTTAACTTTTTCTGAGTTACTCTTCTCTAAGATGATTAAGGTTTCCATAAAAAATTATCCCTGGAAGATATTTTGCAATATACGGAGAATTAATAGTGCAAAATCAGTTATTGGCACCACATTGATGTCCTTTGATTCTTGTTTAAAAATAGTTCATTCAAATAGTAATTCATTTTAACTTTTTCTGAATTACTCTTCTCTAAGATGAATAATGTTTCCATAGAAAATTATCCCTGGATGATAATTTGCAATATACGGAGAATGAATAGTGCAACATCAATTATTGACACCACATTGATATCCTTTCACTCTTATTTAATTTACCTAGTTAGGTTTAGTTTATTTACTTTTAGTTTACTTTATGTTGTTTAGTTAGCAATATAAATGGATCGGAAACTATGGAATTTTTTTAAATCAAAGTTTAGGATGTCAGTAATTTTCCGAGGAGTCAACAAAACTGTCATGTTTACCCTACTGTCTCTGTACAAAAATATGATATACCTTTAGATTCTTAGTAAGAAAATATGATGTGCACATCCAATTATAGTTAAGTAATATAACTGTTAGCAAATATATGATTTATAATTTCGTTCCTCCATGATCTTCCTAATGCTTAAATTAAATTCGCCTGGAATTCTTTCTTTGTTTTGACCATCCATAAGCATTATCTCATCAGCAGCTCTTATCAGCATTATCATAAGCAGCTCTTTATCATATCATGTGAATCCCTTTATAATCCTTTTTTTCCCTTTCCAAATCAGCAATTTTGACTCAGCATTCAATCTAATTAGGGATATCTATACAAGGTTCTCACTGATATCCATTACACCTTAACTTCTAAACGGTGACAGCTTAGCCGTAAAGTTGGTATCTAGGTAGAGTAAAAAGGCTATGCGCTACTCAATGAGACAATTTACAACGCCATCTATCGGCAAATTTTTGAATTAGCTGTCCTATCTCATGAACAGTGAAAGATACGAGAAAGAAGTCAATTAGAAAGTTGTAGAGCACTCACGATTGAGTTTGAAAAGAGACCTTGCGCACATTAATTCTCAAAACAGAATGTAAAAAATGAACAATTGCTTGATTTGTATTTTCAACACTATGGCGTCGTGAAACGCGAGCGAAGCGAGAAAAGACCACCTTAAGGACTAAATACCATGACGACGCCCCTCCGTATAAGTTTTCAAATGTTAAGCAGTACCTAATGGAGACATTAGAGAATCAAGTCATTGGGTATGGTGGTTTCCTACAGTGGCCCCGCGCTCACACTGAGGTTTGTGCCTCCGTAACACCTGCCATGTTGCACAGTGTGCAGCGAGAAATCCAGTCCAGAGTGCAAATGTGTATAGTGGCTAACGGAGAGCATTTTGAGCAATATAAATAAATGATCCAGAAGACAGGGACGTGCCTCAGTTTCTTTCTTCCACTCTTTATGACATGAAAATTTTCGAAATCGTGACCAAACAAATGTTCATTTTTTGCATTGAGTTTTGAGTATTAATGTGCGCAAGGTATATGTTCGTACTAAATCGAGAGTGCTCTACAACTTTCTAATTGACTTTTTTCTCTTATCGTTCACCGTTTACGAGATAGGACCGATAATTCCAAAATTTGCCGATAGATGGCGTTGTAAGTTGTCTCATCAAGTATCGCATAGTGTTTTCGCTATACCTAGACACCAACTTTATAGCCTAAGCTGTCACCGTTCAGAAGTTAAGGGTGGTGTAACGGATATAAGTGGCAACCCTGTGTTTCGCTATGTTTTCGTTGCTATTCGGCTGTGCTTGTTTTCGAGCTCCTTCTATCAATGCTTATGAGTGGATATTGGAGGTGAACGAAGACTGAAATATATATGCATCTAAAATTGAGATTTTTTGAATAAAGACAATGGACACCCCTACCTGCTCTGTCTGTTCATGGTTAATATTAATATCACAACCAATATACATGGACTTTATGCATCTCGCGTCTAAAAGCTGGATCAGATTGTAACTTCAAGGCCTACGTCAAGGTCAAGTTAACTTAACAGCATGTTTAGATGTGAGATTTACTGGGATAGTCGCCGAGGTACTAGGTAAGTAGAACGATTAACACTTAAGTGCTTCATATTAACTAGTACAATACTACACGACTCAGCTTCTCAACCTAGCATGCCTGTATTCTACATATATCAGAAGTGCACCATTGTAAGAAACCACAGAGTTGGTGACACAGTCAAAGAATGGCTACTACATGACAACAACTAAATTAAAATCCTAAATTAAATAATAACATCACCAAACACGCTAGCTGTGATATTACGTAAAAAGAAGAGAGTGAACAGAAGTAATCATCGTCTTTAAGTACAAAAACAGGCTGCTCGCTATTGGTCGATAGGTGACATCACAAGAGGGCGGATCCGATCTGCATGCAATTGCAAATCGAGATGCTGTCAGATGCCGCGATGATGCCACGAGGTAATGAAATGACGCGAAGAATACGTAATTTACAAACAGACTCTTGAAGAATATTCATTAGAATTAAACATGTTTAAAAGTATGTTAACAAAGTTAATTGATTTATGTATTTACTTGTCTTTTTATAATTGGTTTTTTAAAATGGTGGGTGCAGAGTTACAGTGGACCAAGTCCATGAGATTCATTTCTAAAGAAAAAGGCCTCAAAGTTAATTATCTGCATTTAAAGCAGCAATGAACTTCTAACTGATCTAGTTGCCTCAATATACACAAAATATAATATTTCTGCTCTATAATAGCAGTGTTTGTGTAAATAGGCTAAACGTGGACTTGGATCACTCTAACTCTGAACCCTCCAAATATAAAAGATATTTTTGGACAGACATATTTTATTCAAGTAATGGAACCTTGTATAGGGTACACGTGAAATTTCTTAACTACCATCCCAGCGAGCAAAGAAAGCTTGTTTAAAAGGTTTTGGAAACCTTGTCGTCGACAAGGGTAAAGGATTGTCGCAAAGGTTTCCTTGACAAGGGTTGAACCTTTCGGCAAGGTAGTGGAAAGGTTCGCTAGTCAACATAAAATAAGGTTTTTAGTAAGATTTCCCCACGCTTTTATTACAAGCTTCTTTCAGGCTTTCCTCAAGCTTGTTTCAGGCAAACCTCAAGCTTGTTTCAGGCTTTCCTCAAGCTTGTCTCAGGCCTTTCAAAAGGTTGTTAATAGCCCTTCTTCGGTGGAAAAAAATAGACCACCCTTCTGAAGCCGTACTCCTACAGAGGGCTCCAACCTCCCTTTTTTTCACCCCCTCTTCAAAGTCCTACTCCTACAGGGGGTCTAAGCCCCTTCTTCTGACGTCATCTTAGTCCAACGTACAGATATATGGAATGTCAATTAATTAGGAATCTTAATTAATCAAAACTTAACTATTAATTTCAATTAATTTAATTTTTAATTGAACTTACATGTGCGATTGCGTTAAATGGGGACAAAAGCTCAAACCACTCAGAGTTAGGGATCGAACCCACGTTCTTAGAATTGGAAGGCAAGAGCACTAACCACTATACCGGACGGGGCTATACACGATGGGACAGGTGGTTCATAAAAAGCTTTAATACGTCAATTTTACGGGAATGGTTTCCGCAACGGTTTGCGCGGAAATTCTTTCGCGTATGGAAAAATTTTTTCCCTATGGAAAGTGAAATGGCAACTTTTCCGTAACCTTCTTTGCTATGTGGGATAGCAAAGTATCAGTGTAAATAGGCTAAACGTGGAACTCTGAACCCTCCAAATATAAAAGATATTTTTGGACAGGCATATTTTATTCAAGTAATGGAACCTTGTACAGGGTACACTTAAAATAAATTATTTTCGTTACGAGATTAATAAATCACATTTTATCAAATAAAAAAAATATTAATTTTGAAAGAGGCATTTTAATGCGTGTTACTCTGAAGATAATGGACAAGTTTTCAGTTTTGTTTATTTATATTAAAATACTGTAGCTATGTAATTCCCGTGTAATTTTAAGTCAATTGAGAATTCAAAGCGGAAGTCCAGGTTTTTAATGTTAACAAACAAAACAGAAAATTCGTCCTTACGCTAACATTATCCTTCATTTGCAGAAAATAAAAATTTATGCATTTGCTCTCTAAGCGATTTTCCTTTTCTAATTGAATTGAATATTTCGATTGAAGGTTTCTGATTGATGCTGGAAGCAAAACAAGAAAAATTTCTCGTTTAAGAGACATTCCTTAGGATTCAAATTTTGAGTTTATTGAACATTTTAGGACTTCAAAATATTGCATTCGAAGATTTCAACTCCAAATTTTACAGAGGTTATTTTTGGACAGACAGAAGGTATTCAATTAAGGCGATTTGCATAACTACTCTAAAAGAGGAAATATAGTGAAAAAATTTTTTGTTTTATTACAAGAGGAAGAAATGACATTCAGACAGAAAAAAGCCATATCCCTACTTTAAAAGACATTCTGTTTTGTTTCATTAAAGAATTAAATGATAAACATTTATAGTTATGTGTAAGTGCATTCCCTTCTGATTCTTTTAATGGAAATAAAAATTTATACAATTGCCCAAAGCGAATTTCTTTTTCTAATTTAATTGAACACTCCTAATAATATTTCCATGGATGCTGAAAGGAAAGAAAAATGAATTTTATCATTTAAGAAAAAGAACTTGCTTAAGAATTCAAATTTAAAATTTATGGAATAGTTTAGAACTGCAAAATATTTCCAACTGAAGAAGAATTCAACTGAAAATTATGCAGACAGTATTTTTAGACAGAGAGAATGCATTCGATAAAAATTTTGTAACATATTCTGGAAGATAAAATTTACGAGGGACTGAAATGTCTGTTCTATTATATGAGAAAGAAATGGCTTTCATCTATGCAAATCCTTATCCTTATTCTTAAAAAAATATTTAATGCAACATTGTTTGAGAACTAAATAGTAAAATTTGATAGATAGTACTATTAGTATAGCAAGTACTATTGAATAGTACATTTATTTTACTGAAAATAAAAAGTAAGGCATTTGTATAAAGCCTATATATTCTTTTTACTTGAGAACAACATTCGGAAAGAAAATGTTTTATGGACTTTTAAAGAAAAACAGTAGAACATGAAAAAGAAGAATTCTCACACTTGTGAAGAAGAATATACTTTAGAATCATAATTTAGGAACTAAAATAAAATGTTTGTTATGTCAGAAGAATATCAAACGACTTTTTATCAAGCAAAGACAAAACATATTTTGTAAAAGTAATATAATCCAATCTTTTCAAAATCATCAAAGAATTGAGTCATAAAGTTCTAGAGATACACATTTGCTCAATGACGCTCTTACTGAAAATAAAAATTTACACGTTCTTCGATGCAGAATCCTTTTTTCTAATTTAATAGAACATTCGGAAGGAAAATTTCTGATGGACGTTGAAAGGAAAGAAAGAAGAATTCTCTCACTTAGGAAGAAGAAGAACATACTTTAGAATTCCCGAATTTATGAAATATTCTCGGACTGCAAAATATGCCCATCTATATTTGAAGAAGATTCCATTCTGAAATTCAGTTATAGTCTAAGCGCATCAATGTCAAGTTTTGGGAAAAAATATATACATATTTCGCGCCTTTTTCGAAACTAGGAGCGGGGCGAAAATCTTTTTGATACTTCTTAACTCCGGTAGTGGCGGGAAAAAAGTAAATCCAGCTCCCGTCAGACGAAGTGGATTGAAATTTGGAATAAATATATAAAGTGCCGATGAAATATGACTGTGGAAAGACAGATCAGGAAATATTTACATAAAAAAAGTCATTTTTCTCGGATTATGGCATAGGAATCAACCAAGTTATGCGCTTCTAAATTTTATTCCCGAGTCTTCTATCAACTTGGAATGCAAATCCTTGTGGATTCGGTATGGAATGCTTTAAGCCTGTCGATATTATAAAAATAAGTATTTGGGGAATCTTGCAGGGTAGTATGGGATTTATTTCTAAAAGTAAAGTTAATGTTTTCTCTTCCAGAAATAGTAGATTTGTTTTCATATTTAATCCCTGTTTTCAGGATAATCATCTAATATTTGTTGTCAAACAACAGTGTATTTTTGCTGACTACAGATGACATAATCTGATATATATTTATTATTTTGTTATATAAAGATTAAAAAACATATTAAGTTACTGAAATAATAAAAATAAAGTTTTGAAAGCACGCTTTGATTAGATTAGTAAAAAGCAGTAAATAATTTCTTTATAAAAATGTAGATGTCAAAGCAAAACTGCAAAAGCATGAGGCGCTAAAAGATACGGACGAGTTTTCTGTTTTATTTATTTTGGGTAAGCACAATTTCCGTATTCAGGATCAACTTAGGGTTTCCGGTAACACTCCAGTTTAAGTAATCCAAAATTCATTTGGTTACTGTATGAAAATTTAACTGTCAGTGATTATCTCAATCGTTTGGTTAAAAATTTAATCGCCAAACAAGGCTTAGAACTCACCAAAAAAAGCGAGAACAAACAATTATGGCAGCCATTCCACAAAATGAAGCTCTTATTTTAAGTAAACATTCGGAGCTACAACAATAGTAACATAAAATTTAATACTTTCAAACTAAACTTAAGCCATAAGATTAAAAAGACTCTACTTTAAACAATAGTTAATATCTTTAAACATAGAGTTGAAATTTTGACGATTCTCATTGATGAAGGATTACACCAATAGTCGATCGATATAGCACGGTATACACAGAAAGTCGGTCGGCTTTATACCACTCCAAATAAACGAAACAGAAAACTCGTCCATACTCTAAACAAATTGCAATTTGCTTAGAGTATGCTTTGCGTTGTTATTAGTTTTTAAATATTTAATGAATGTTCCGGATTTTTTTTCTTACGATATTCATTGAAGCTCTAATGCAATATTCTCTATTCTATTGTTTTTAGACCATCACGCTTTTACGATTTTGCCTTCACGTCCATATTTGTAATTTATAAAAATATACTACTTTAATAATCTTTTTTGTACACTAATAAAGTGTGTTTTAGATACACTTTTTATTTTCATTATAATTTATTATTTTGAATATTATGGATCATAAAATCAATTTTTCTCAATATCACCATCAGATGGCGCCACTCATATGGAATCGAAACTTGACCAACAGTAATCGATTAAACAATAATTTAGTTCTGAAAGTATAAAAACTATTTATTTAATCGGGATTATCCATCTATATAGAGGTTAATAATTCAAATACATCAAGAAGTGAGCGAAAAAAAATCTTTTACAAAATTCCATCTTTATGAATAGGAAATTAGTCGCGTTAAATAAAATTGTTTAAAAGGTGTCTGAAAGCTCTTTGATCTCCTTGACAAATGCAACTTCAGTATATTCTAATAATTAAGATTTACGATATTATACTATATGCTTGTGTTTTGATGTCTCATCAGAAAAGTCTTTCAATTTGAATATATTCTCGGGAAATATACTTAATAAATATACTTATTATTACCAAAACCGTGAAAAGTTTCAGAGTTACAGTTTACTGTAAGTATGGAATAAATTAAAAGAGGATTTTGGAAATAAATGCAGAAAAAATTTTAAAACAGGAGAACTAAGCGATTTGTAGTATAAATGCACATATTCACATAATTTACGACAATTATACAAACGAAACAAAAAGAATAAACTTTTAAAGCTTATTAAAAACTAATTTATGTTCCCCTACACCGTTTCTCAAATTTACTTACCTCCTTGCTGGCTTAACGATTTTTTATACTGTTAAGATATACTTTATGTTTTTAGAGGGAATGTGAGAGTAAAGTTCTGGGAAAGGCTCCACTTACTTATTTTTATTAATAATTAAAAGTTTCGAATTCTTAACTAATATTAAAGGAGTAATTTCGATCAATTGTAAAGCTTTTCAATAAATTATTCCAAAATTCTTTAACAAAGTGCTATTAAGAGGATGTTTTGGGAATCAACATACGTATTCGCATTTTTTATTAATAATGAATAAAGAATATTTTATAATCTGTGCAGCGTTTGGCTATATATATTTTATGAGATTTTATTCTGTCATAACATTACAAATCCAATAAATATCTGATTAATATATTTTATAGAAAATAAATCTTTCGAAATACTACCTATATCCGGATCATAATTAACCCTGAATTCTATTATATTCTAGATATTTGCTACTCTTACCTTGATCGAACAGACTGTAAATTAGTATAAGTAACTCCATTTTAAACTAAGCAAATTAATAGTTCTTTCATAAAATAAGCATAATTAGGAAATACATTAATCCTTCTCCAAAAGTGCTAATAAATCTGAAATGCAATTATTCATTCATCATTTGACAAAATATTTGCGAATGCAACTTATACCTATTACAGTGGCTGAAATGCCATCAGGCACTGGGAGAAGATAAAAACCCAACATGAAACGGCGCTGCTAGAAGGATATAAAATAATGGATTCGGATAATGTGGTTTAAAGATAGATTTCAAATCACTGCAGGATCTACCTGGTCGTAATTCCTTCCACCTTGAATCCAAAGCAATGCATTAAACGATGATATAACACATTATGATACCGTCCGTGAAAGGCTAGTTGGTTAACATGAAAATGTAGAGTCCAATATAAGTATCACAATCCGACGTACACTTAGACAAATCTATATCCTACCACGGTTCTTTACAGGACACGGGCCCTTCCCTTCATACCTTCATCGCTTCAATCTTCGAACACATGGCAATTGCTCGAGCGGAGAAAAGGGAGATCCAATGCACTATGCCACAAAATGTCGGTTTACCTTCTCCTGGCATTTCCAAACTCCTACAATGCCACTTAAATTACAGTGGTTGAAAAACATTCTCACGAACAACTTGTCAAGAACTCGACTTAGACTCCTAATGCGCTTCATATGTGCTGAGAACAATCTCATTGTAGAGGATAGTCATTGAACACCATACTGACACACACATCCGGCAACTTATGACTCTTCTTTATTTTTCTCTATGAATTTTTATTTTTTCCATATTGTTTTGTTTCGCATGTTGTTCTTCTGTTTGTTTCTTAACCAGTGTATGTTTCTTTTTTCATTATTATTTGTTTCTAATCCTGTTATAGGTTTTTGTCCTTTCTAAAAAGATAAAATTCACCTCCATCAATACAAACCGGAAAGGAGCCAAATTTATCTAAACACGGGGATGCAGGTGGTGTAATGTAATGTAATATATCCTATCACGGCCGCCATGATCACCAGCTATATTGCTGATTGCGTACGAAAGGGACAAAATTGGAAGACATATTTGTTCTCATTCGGATTCAGTCAGTTGTTGTCAACTATTTCCCTTGTTGATCTTCCTAAACAGGTGCAGGCGATGTGCAGAATGCCTAATTTCATGGCTGCATTTAATAACTTTGCTTCGACAAAGGTATCTGAGAGTCTTTTTTGTCATATTACAAGACGTTATTTATTTTTTTCAGCTATGCTTCGTAAATTGTAATTACTTTTATACTTCACTGTAATAAACATGTTTTTCACACCGAATTGATATACTTCCTTTCAGGTGTTGGGATTACATTTTTCGCCATTGTCTTGGTAAGATTAACAATCAGAATTTTTGAATGCTTACATAAGCCTATCTGCGCCTTAACTTAACTGTTGGTGTGAAACTCACTAAAACGTGTCAGAAAAAATGTTCAATAGCAATATATGTCTTGTATGTTTTACAACGAAAACAGCTGATTAGGACTTCCCCATATATCCATGGGCAGATGCCGACACGGTAGACAAATCGCTTCTGCAGAGGAAAGATGAAGATGCCAATAAAGTTAAATATGCAGTCATTGCCGAAATTGTCGAGGTCCAGCTATATTTATTTGTTGGTTTTAAAGCTGATTCCTCCAATTTTATTCTATTATATTTTCCAGATTTCGGTGTTTAAGTGCCAGCTTCAAAGAGCAGAAACTTGTTTTTGCGCATTCATATTATCATGATTAGAGTGTCCATTAGATGCCTAATGGGTTTAGCCATGACATAGTTGAGGACACGAGTCGGATGAAGCAGATTATGTGTTCTATTCTCTCTCTGTGTTTTAAACAACATTATTCAAAAACTTAGAGACTGGCGTGCTCTTTAGCGACGAATTGCTCGCCATGATCGGACTGACTGCTAAGGGTTTTCTTCCAAACAAAACACAAATGTGATCAGTTTCTCCCGGAAACCCTTGAGGAAAGAAGCTTCCACCCATATATTGAAAGTAAATCAGTCTTCTACCTCTACCTACCTACCTACTATGTGATACCTAGATGCTGCCACGTCACTTTGACCAACAGGAGAGGCCACAGTTAACCTTTAATATGAGTCCTTAACTCATAGAACTCACACGTATGTGATACCTAGATGCTGCAAGGTCACTTTGATCAACAGGAAATGCCACACTTTTCCTTTAATATGAGTCCTTAACTCATAGAACTCACACGTATGTGATACCTAGATGCTGCAAGGTCACTTTGATAAACAGGAAATGCCACACTTTTCCTTTAATATGAGTCCTTAACTCATAGAACTCACACGTATGTGATACCTAGATGCTGCAAGGTCACTTTGATTAACAGGAAATGCCACACTTTTCCTTTAATATGAGTCCTTAACTCATAGAACTCACACGTATGTGATACCTAGATGCTGCAAGGTCACTTTGATCAACAGGAAATGCCACACTTTTCCTTTAATATGAGTCCTTAACTCATAGAACTCACACGTATGTGATACCTAGATGCTGCAAGGTCACTTTGACAACAGTAGGTGCCACACTTTCTCTTTAATATGAGTCCTTAACTCATAGAACTCACACCTATGTGTCAACTAAGTGTGAATTGCGATTGAAAATCGCTATTTTAACGACATCTGTGTAACAGTTTCCATCATTTAAAATAGGGATGTAACGAATAATAATTTGGCCGAATAGCCGAATATTGAATATTCGGCCAAATTTCAGACCGAATACTTAATTTTTAAAAACATTTTACTTTTTATTTTAAATAAAATACTGCTAAAATTTTAAATGAAAAAAAAAGGATTTTTTTATTATTCGAGGTGACACCTAGGCGATACCTAGGTGCTC
>BGPR01041683.1:0-13536 GCA_013235015.1 Araneus ventricosus | reverse complement strand
GAGCACCTAGGTATCGCCTAGGTGTCACCTCGAATAATAAAAAAATCCTTTTTTTTTCATTTAAAATTTTAGCAGTATTTTATTTAAAATAAAAAGTAAAATGTTTTTAAAAATTAAGTATTCGGTCTGAAATTTGGCCGAATATTCAATATTCGGCTATTCGGCCAAATTATTATTCGTTACATCCCTATTTTAAATGATGGAAACTGTTACACAGATGTCGTTAAAATAGCGATTTTCAATCGCAATTCACACTTAGTTGACACATAGGTGTGAGTTCTATGAGTTAAGGACTCATATTAAAGAGAAAGTGTGGCACCTACTGTTGTCAAAGTGACCTTGCAGCATCTAGGTATCACATACGTGTGAGTTCTATGAGTTAAGGACTCATATTAAAGGAAAAGTGTGGCATTTCCTGTTGATCAAAGTGACCTTGCAGCATCTAGGTATCACATACGTGTGAGTTCTATGAGTTAAGGACTCATATTAAAGGAAAAGTGTGGCATTTCCTGTTAATCAAAGTGACCTTGCAGCATCTAGGTATCACATACGTGTGAGTTCTATGAGTTAAGGACTCATATTAAAGGAAAAGTGTGGCATTTCCTGTTTATCAAAGTGACCTTGCAGCATCTAGGTATCACATACGTGTGAGTTCTATGAGTTAAGGACTCATATTAAAGGAAAAGTGTGGCATTTCCTGTTGATCAAAGTGACCTTGCAGCATCTAGGTATCACATACGTGTGAGTTCTATGAGTTAAGGACTCATATTAAAGGTTAACTGTGGCCTCTCCTGTTGGTCAAAGTGACGTGGCAGCATCTAGGTATCACATAGTAGGTAGGTAGGTAGAGGTAGAAGACTGATTTACTTTCAATATATGGGTGGAAGCTTCTTTCCTCAAGGGTTTCCGGGAGAAACTGATCACATTTGTGTTTTGTTTGGAAGAAAACCCTTAGCAGTCAGTCCGATCATGGCGAGCAATTCGTCGCTAAAGAGCACGCCAGTCTCTAAGTTTTTGAATAATGTTGTTTAAAACACAGAGAGAGAATAGAACACATAATCTGCTTCATCCGACTCGTGTCCTCAACTATGTCATGGCTAAACCCATTAGGCATCTAATGGACACTCTAATCATGATAATATGAATGCGCAAAAACAAGTTTCTGCTCTTTGAAGCTGGCACTTAAACACCGAAATCTGGAAAATATAATAGAATAAAATTGGAGGAATCAGCTTTAAAACCAACAAATAAATATAGCTGGACCTCGACAATTTCGGCAATGACTGCATATTTAACTTTATTGGCATCTTCATCTTTCCTCTGCAGAAGCGATTTGTCTACCGTGTCGGCATCTGCCCATGGATATATGGGGAAGTCCTAATCAGCTGTTTTCGTTGTAAAACATACAAGACATATATTGCTATTGAACATTTTTTCTGACACGTTTTAGTGAGTTTCACACCAACAGTTAAGTTAAGGCGCAGATAGGCTTATGTAAGCATTCAAAAATTCTGATTGTTAATCTTACCAAGACAATGGCGAAAAATGTAATCCCAACACCTGAAAGGAAGTATATCAATTCGGTGTGAAAAACATGTTTATTACAGTGAAGTATAAAAGTAATTACAATTTACGAAGCATAGCTGAAAAAAATAAATAACGTCTTGTAATATGACAAAAAAGACTCTCAGATACCTTTGTCGAAGCAAAGTTATTAAATGCAGCCATGAAATTAGGCATTCTGCACATCGCCTGCACCTGTTTAGGAAGATCAACAAGGGAAATAGTTGACAACAACTGACTGAATCCGAATGAGAACAAATATGTCTTCCAATTTTGTCCCTTTCGTACGCAATCAGCAATATAGCTGGTGATCATGGCGGCCGTGATAGGATATATTACATTACATTACACCACCTGCATCCCCGTGTTTAGATAAATTTGGCTCCTTTCCGGTTTGTATTGATGGAGGTGAATTTTATCTTTTTAGAAAGGACAAAAACCTATAACAGGATTAGAAACAAATAATAATGAAAAAAGAAACATACACTGGTTAAGAAACAAACAGAAGAACAACATGCGAAACAAAACAATATGGAAAAAATAAAAATTCATAGAGAAAAATAAAGAAGAGTCATAAGTTGCCGGATGTGTGTGTCAGTATGGTGTTCAATGACTATCCTCTACAATGAGATTGTTCTCAGCACATATGAAGCGCATTAGGAGTCGAAGTCGAGTTCTTGACAAGTTGTTCGTGAGAATGTTTTTCAACCACTGTAATTTAAGTGGCATTGTAGGAGTTTGGAAATGCCAGGAGAAGGTAAACCGACATTTTGTGGCATAGTGCATTGGATCTCCCTTTTCTCCGCTCGAGCAATTGCCATGTGTTCGAAGAT
Source organism: Araneus ventricosus (assembly GCA_013235015.1). Classification (NCBI taxonomy): domain Eukaryota; kingdom Metazoa; phylum Arthropoda; class Arachnida; order Araneae; family Araneidae; genus Araneus; species Araneus ventricosus. The sequence continues at coordinate 11,140 of BGPR01041683.1, read as the reverse complement.
TGAAGCGATGAAGGTATGAAGGGAAGGGCCCGTGTCCTGTAAAGAACCGTGGTAGGATATAGATTTGTCTAAGTGTACGTCGGATTGTGATACTTATATTGGACTCTACATTTTCATGTTAACCAACTAGCCTTTCACGGACGGTATCATAATGTGTTATATCATCGTTTAATGCATTGCTTTGGATTCAAGGTGGAAGGAATTACGACCAGGTAGATCCTGCAGTGATTTGAAATCTATCTTTAAACCACATTATCCGAATCCATTATTTTATATCCTTCTAGCAGCGCCGTTTCATGTTGGGTTTTTATCTTCTCCCAGTGCCTGATGGCATTTCAGCCACTGTAATAGGTATAAGTTGCATTCGCAAATATTTTGTCAAATGATGAATGAATAATTGCATTTCAGATTTATTAGCACTTTTGGAGAAGGATTAATGTATTTCCTAATTATGCTTATTTTATGAAAGAACTATTAATTTGCTTAGTTTAAAATGGAGTTACTTATACTAATTTACAGTCTGTTCGATCAAGGTAAGAGTAGCAAATATCTAGAATATAATAGAATTCAGGGTTAATTATGATCCGGATATAGGTAGTATTTCGAAAGATTTATTTTCTATAAAATATATTAATCAGATATTTATTGGATTTGTAATGTTATGACAGAATAAAATCTCATAAAATATATATAGCCAAACGCTGCACAGATTATAAAATATTCTTTATTCATTATTAATAAAAAATGCGAATACGTATGTTGATTCCCAAAACATCCTCTTAATAGCACTTTGTTAAAGAATTTTGGAATAATTTATTGAAAAGCTTTACAATTGATCGAAATTACTCCTTTAATATTAGTTAAGAATTCGAAACTTTTAATTATTAATAAAAATAAGTAAGTGGAGCCTTTCCCAGAACTTTACTCTCACATTCCCTCTAAAAACATAAAGTATATCTTAACAGTATAAAAAATCGTTAAGCCAGCAAGGAGGTAAGTAAATTTGAGAAACGGTGTAGGGGAACATAAATTAGTTTTTAATAAGCTTTAAAAGTTTATTCTTTTTGTTTCGTTTGTATAATTGTCGTAAATTATGTGAATATGTGCATTTATACTACAAATCGCTTAGTTCTCCTGTTTTAAAATTTTTTCTGCATTTATTTCCAAAATCCTCTTTTAATTTATTCCATACTTACAGTAAACTGTAACTCTGAAACTTTTCACGGTTTTGGTAATAATAAGTATATTTATTAAGTATATTTCCCGAGAATATATTCAAATTGAAAGACTTTTCTGATGAGACATCAAAACACAAGCATATAGTATAATATCGTAAATCTTAATTATTAGAATATACTGAAGTTGCATTTGTCAAGGAGATCAAAGAGCTTTCAGACACCTTTTAAACAATTTTATTTAACGCGACTAATTTCCTATTCATAAAGATGGAATTTTGTAAAAGATTTTTTTTCGCTCACTTCTTGATGTATTTGAATTATTAACCTCTATATAGATGGATAATCCCGATTAAATAAATAGTTTTTATACTTTCAGAACTAAATTATTGTTTAATCGATTACTGTTGGTCAAGTTTCGATTCCATATGAGTGGCGCCATCTGATGGTGATATTGAGAAAAATTGATTTTATGATCCATAATATTCAAAATAATAAATTATAATGAAAATAAAAAGTGTATCTAAAACACACTTTATTAGTGTACAAAAAAGATTATTAAAGTAGTATATTTTTATAAATTACAAATATGGACGTGAAGGCAAAATCGTAAAAGCGTGATGGTCTAAAAACAATAGAATAGAGAATATTGCATTAGAGCTTCAATGAATATCGTAAGAAAAAAAATCCGGAACATTCATTAAATATTTAAAAACTAATAACAACGCAAAGCATACTCTAAGCAAATTGCAATTTGTTTAGAGTATGGACGAGTTTTCTGTTTCGTTTATTTGGAGTGGTATAAAGCCGACCGACTTTCTGTGTATACCGTGCTATATCGATCGACTATTGGTGTAATCCTTCATCAATGAGAATCGTCAAAATTTCAACTCTATGTTTAAAGATATTAACTATTGTTTAAAGTAGAGTCTTTTTAATCTTATGGCTTAAGTTTAGTTTGAAAGTATTAAATTTTATGTTACTATTGTTGTAGCTCCGAATGTTTACTTAAAATAAGAGCTTCATTTTGTGGAATGGCTGCCATAATTGTTTGTTCTCGCTTTTTTTGGTGAGTTCTAAGCCTTGTTTGGCGATTAAATTTTTAACCAAACGATTGAGATAATCACTGACAGTTAAATTTTCATACAGTAACCAAATGAATTTTGGATTACTTAAACTGGAGTGTTACCGGAAACCCTAAGTTGATCCTGAATACGGAAATTGTGCTTACCCAAAATAAATAAAACAGAAAACTCGTCCGTATCTTTTAGCGCCTCATGCTTTTGCAGTTTTGCTTTGACATCTACATTTTTATAAAGAAATTATTTACTGCTTTTTACTAATCTAATCAAAGCGTGCTTTCAAAACTTTATTTTTATTATTTCAGTAACTTAATATGTTTTTTAATCTTTATATAACAAAATAATAAATATATATCAGATTATGTCATCTGTAGTCAGCAAAAATACACTGTTGTTTGACAACAAATATTAGATGATTATCCTGAAAACAGGGATTAAATATGAAAACAAATCTACTATTTCTGGAAGAGAAAACATTAACTTTACTTTTAGAAATAAATCCCATACTACCCTGCAAGATTCCCCAAATACTTATTTTTATAATATCGACAGGCTTAAAGCATTCCATACCGAATCCACAAGGATTTGCATTCCAAGTTGATAGAAGACTCGGGAATAAAATTTAGAAGCGCATAACTTGGTTGATTCCTATGCCATAATCCGAGAAAAATGACTTTTTTTATGTAAATATTTCCTGATCTGTCTTTCCACAGTCATATTTCATCGGCACTTTATATATTTATTCCAAATTTCAATCCACTTCGTCTGACGGGAGCTGGATTTACTTTTTTCCCGCCACTACCGGAGTTAAGAAGTATCAAAAAGATTTTCGCCCCGCTCCTAGTTTCGAAAAAGGCGCGAAATATGTATATATTTTTTCCCAAAACTTGACATTGATGCGCTTAGACTATAACTGAATTTCAGAATGGAATCTTCTTCAAATATAGATGGGCATATTTTGCAGTCCGAGAATATTTCATAAATTCGGGAATTCTAAAGTATGTTCTTCTTCTTCCTAAGTGAGAGAATTCTTCTTTCTTTCCTTTCAACGTCCATCAGAAATTTTCCTTCCGAATGTTCTATTAAATTAGAAAAAAGGATTCTGCATCGAAGAACGTGTAAATTTTTATTTTCAGTAAGAGCGTCATTGAGCAAATGTGTATCTCTAGAACTTTATGACTCAATTCTTTGATGATTTTGAAAAGATTGGATTATATTACTTTTACAAAATATGTTTTGTCTTTGCTTGATAAAAAGTCGTTTGATATTCTTCTGACATAACAAACATTTTATTTTAGTTCCTAAATTATGATTCTAAAGTATATTCTTCTTCACAAGTGTGAGAATTCTTCTTTTTCATGTTCTACTGTTTTTCTTTAAAAGTCCATAAAACATTTTCTTTCCGAATGTTGTTCTCAAGTAAAAAGAATATATAGGCTTTATACAAATGCCTTACTTTTTATTTTCAGTAAAATAAATGTACTATTCAATAGTACTTGCTATACTAATAGTACTATCTATCAAATTTTACTATTTAGTTCTCAAACAATGTTGCATTAAATATTTTTTTAAGAATAAGGATAAGGATTTGCATAGATGAAAGCCATTTCTTTCTCATATAATAGAACAGACATTTCAGTCCCTCGTAAATTTTATCTTCCAGAATATGTTACAAAATTTTTATCGAATGCATTCTCTCTGTCTAAAAATACTGTCTGCATAATTTTCAGTTGAATTCTTCTTCAGTTGGAAATATTTTGCAGTTCTAAACTATTCCATAAATTTTAAATTTGAATTCTTAAGCAAGTTCTTTTTCTTAAATGATAAAATTCATTTTTCTTTCCTTTCAGCATCCATGGAAATATTATTAGGAGTGTTCAATTAAATTAGAAAAAGAAATTCGCTTTGGGCAATTGTATAAATTTTTATTTCCATTAAAAGAATCAGAAGGGAATGCACTTACACATAACTATAAATGTTTATCATTTAATTCTTTAATGAAACAAAACAGAATGTCTTTTAAAGTAGGGATATGGCTTTTTTCTGTCTGAATGTCATTTCTTCCTCTTGTAATAAAACAAAAAATTTTTTCACTATATTTCCTCTTTTAGAGTAGTTATGCAAATCGCCTTAATTGAATACCTTCTGTCTGTCCAAAAATAACCTCTGTAAAATTTGGAGTTGAAATCTTCGAATGCAATATTTTGAAGTCCTAAAATGTTCAATAAACTCAAAATTTGAATCCTAAGGAATGTCTCTTAAACGAGAAATTTTTCTTGTTTTGCTTCCAGCATCAATCAGAAACCTTCAATCGAAATATTCAATTCAATTAGAAAAGGAAAATCGCTTAGAGAGCAAATGCATAAATTTTTATTTTCTGCAAATGAAGGATAATGTTAGCGTAAGGACGAATTTTCTGTTTTGTTTGTTAACATTAAAAACCTGGACTTCCGCTTTGAATTCTCAATTGACTTAAAATTACACGGGAATTACATAGCTACAGTATTTTAATATAAATAAACAAAACTGAAAACTTGTCCATTATCTTCAGAGTAACACGCATTAAAATGCCTCTTTCAAAATTAATATTTTTTTTATTTGATAAAATGTGATTTATTAATCTCGTAACGAAAATAATTTATTTTAAGTGTACCCTGTACAAGGTTCCATTACTTGAATAAAATATGCCTGTCCAAAAATATCTTTTATATTTGGAGGGTTCAGAGTTCCACGTTTAGCCTATTTACACTGATACTTTGCTATCCCACATAGCAAAGAAGGTTACGGAAAAGTTGCCATTTCACTTTCCATAGGGAAAAAATTTTTCCATACGCGAAAGAATTTCCGCGCAAACCGTTGCGGAAACCATTCCCGTAAAATTGACGTATTAAAGCTTTTTATGAACCACCTGTCCCATCGTGTATAGCCCCGTCCGGTATAGTGGTTAGTGCTCTTGCCTTCCAATTCTAAGAACGTGGGTTCGATCCCTAACTCTGAGTGGTTTGAGCTTTTGTCCCCATTTAACGCAATCGCACATGTAAGTTCAATTAAAAATTAAATTAATTGAAATTAATAGTTAAGTTTTGATTAATTAAGATTCCTAATTAATTGACATTCCATATATCTGTACGTTGGACTAAGATGACGTCAGAAGAAGGGGCTTAGACCCCCTGTAGGAGTAGGACTTTGAAGAGGGGGTGAAAAAAAGGGAGGTTGGAGCCCTCTGTAGGAGTACGGCTTCAGAAGGGTGGTCTATTTTTTTCCACCGAAGAAGGGCTATTAACAACCTTTTGAAAGGCCTGAGACAAGCTTGAGGAAAGCCTGAAACAAGCTTGAGGTTTGCCTGAAACAAGCTTGAGGAAAGCCTGAAAGAAGCTTGTAATAAAAGCGTGGGGAAATCTTACTAAAAACCTTATTTTATGTTGACTAGCGAACCTTTCCACTACCTTGCCGAAAGGTTCAACCCTTGTCAAGGAAACCTTTGCGACAATCCTTTACCCTTGTCGACGACAAGGTTTCCAAAACCTTTTAAACAAGCTTTCTTTGCTCGCTGGGATGGTAGTTAAGAAATTTCACGTGTACCCTATACAAGGTTCCATTACTTGAATAAAATATGTCTGTCCAAAAATATCTTTTATATTTGGAGGGTTCAGAGTTAGAGTGATCCAAGTCCACGTTTAGCCTATTTACACAAACACTGCTATTATAGAGCAGAAATATTATATTTTGTGTATATTGAGGCAACTAGATCAGTTAGAAGTTCATTGCTGCTTTAAATGCAGATAATTAACTTTGAGGCCTTTTTCTTTAGAAATGAATCTCATGGACTTGGTCCACTGTAACTCTGCACCCACCATTTTAAAAAACCAATTATAAAAAGACAAGTAAATACATAAATCAATTAACTTTGTTAACATACTTTTAAACATGTTTAATTCTAATGAATATTCTTCAAGAGTCTGTTTGTAAATTACGTATTCTTCGCGTCATTTCATTACCTCGTGGCATCATCGCGGCATCTGACAGCATCTCGATTTGCAATTGCATGCAGATCGGATCCGCCCTCTTGTGATGTCACCTATCGACCAATAGCGAGCAGCCTGTTTTTGTACTTAAAGACGATGATTACTTCTGTTCACTCTCTTCTTTTTACGTAATATCACAGCTAGCGTGTTTGGTGATGTTATTATTTAATTTAGGATTTTAATTTAGTTGTTGTCATGTAGTAGCCATTCTTTGACTGTGTCACCAACTCTGTGGTTTCTTACAATGGTGCACTTCTGATATATGTAGAATACAGGCATGCTAGGTTGAGAAGCTGAGTCGTGTAGTATTGTACTAGTTAATATGAAGCACTTAAGTGTTAATCGTTCTACTTACCTAGTACCTCGGCGACTATCCCAGTAAATCTCACATCTAAACATGCTGTTAAGTTAACTTGACCTTGACGTAGGCCTTGAAGTTACAATCTGATCCAGCTTTTAGACGCGAGATGCATAAAGTCCATGTATATTGGTTGTGATATTAATATTAACCATGAACAGACAGAGCAGGTAGGGGTGTCCATTGTCTTTATTCAAAAAATCTCAATTTTAGATGCATATATATTTCAGTCTTCGTTCACCTCCAATATCCACTCATAAGCATTGATAGAAGGAGCTCGAAAACAAGCACAGCCGAATAGCAACGAAAACATAGCGAAACACAGGGTTGCCACTTATATCCGTTACACCACCCTTAACTTCTGAACGGTGACAGCTTAGGCTATAAAGTTGGTGTCTAGGTATAGCGAAAACACTATGCGATACTTGATGAGACAACTTACAACGCCATCTATCGGCAAATTTTGGAATTATCGGTCCTATCTCGTAAACGGTGAACGATAAGAGAAAAAAGTCAATTAGAAAGTTGTAGAGCACTCTCGATTTAGTACGAACATATACCTTGCGCACATTAATACTCAAAACTCAATGCAAAAAATGAACATTTGTTTGGTCACGATTTCGAAAATTTTCATGTCATAAAGAGTGGAAGAAAGAAACTGAGGCACGTCCCTGTCTTCTGGATCATTTATTTATATTGCTCAAAATGCTCTCCGTTAGCCACTATACACATTTGCACTCTGGACTGGATTTCTCGCTGCACACTGTGCAACATGGCAGGTGTTACGGAGGCACAAACCTCAGTGTGAGCGCGGGGCCACTGTAGGAAACCACCATACCCAATGACTTGATTCTCTAATGTCTCCATTAGGTACTGCTTAACATTTGAAAACTTATACGGAGGGGCGTCGTCATGGTATTTAGTCCTTAAGGTGGTCTTTTCTCGCTTCGCTCGCGTTTCACGACGCCATAGTGTTGAAAATACAAATCAAGCAATTGTTCATTTTTTACATTCTGTTTTGAGAATTAATGTGCGCAAGGTCTCTTTTCAAACTCAATCGTGAGTGCTCTACAACTTTCTAATTGACTTCTTTCTCGTATCTTTCACTGTTCATGAGATAGGACAGCTAATTCAAAAATTTGCCGATAGATGGCGTTGTAAATTGTCTCATTGAGTAGCGCATAGCCTTTTTACTCTACCTAGATACCAACTTTACGGCTAAGCTGTCACCGTTTAGAAGTTAAGGTGTAATGGATATCAGTGAGAACCTTGTATAGATATCCCTAATTAGATTGAATGCTGAGTCAAAATTGCTGATTTGGAAAGGGAAAAAAAGGATTATAAAGGGATTCACATGATATGATAAAGAGCTGCTTATGATAATGCTGATAAGAGCTGCTGATGAGATAATGCTTATGGATGGTCAAAACAAAGAAAGAATTCCAGGCGAATTTAATTTAAGCATTAGGAAGATCATGGAGGAACGAAATTATAAATCATATATTTGCTAACAGTTATATTACTTAACTATAATTGGATGTGCACATCATATTTTCTTACTAAGAATCTAAAGGTATATCATATTTTTGTACAGAGACAGTAGGGTAAACATGACAGTTTTGTTGACTCCTCGGAAAATTACTGACATCCTAAACTTTGATTTAAAAAAATTCCATAGTTTCCGATCCATTTATATTGCTAACTAAACAACATAAAGTAAACTAAAAGTAAATAAACTAAACCTAACTAGGTAAATTAAATAAGAGTGAAAGGATATCAATGTGGTGTCAATAATTGATGTTGCACTATTCATTCTCCGTATATTGCAAATTATCATCCAGGGATAATTTTCTATGGAAACATTATTCATCTTAGAGAAGAGTAATTCAGAAAAAGTTAAAATGAATTACTATTTGAATGAACTATTTTTAAACAAGAATCAAAGGACATCAATGTGGTGCCAATAACTGATTTTGCACTATTAATTCTCCGTATATTGCAAAATATCTTCCAGGGATAATTTTTTATGGAAACCTTAATCATCTTAGAGAAGAGTAACTCAGAAAAAGTTAAAATGAATCACTAGTTCAATAAACTATTTTTAAACAAGAGTAAAAGGATATCAATGTGGTGTCAATAACTGATTTTGCACTATTCATTCTCCGTATATTGCAAATTTTCTACCAGTGATAATTTTTTATGGAAACCTTACTTCTAAATAGAAACATTTAAACAATGAAGTACTATGCAAAACGCTTTCATACTAAATTACAAAACAATATTTATTTCCCAGAAAGCTTTATTGTGTAGAATAATTGTTGGATTAATGATGTTTAAAAACCCAACACCCTTTTTACTTTCTCGTATACGAAGTATAAAAAGAGAAAGTAATGTAATCGTCAAAAAATTCGAACTGAGATTTTGATGAATCTCTACGTTTTAGACCTCCCTGAGTCCGAAAAACACAATTTCGGAATTATGTCTGTGTGTCTGTGAAAACGATAACTCAAAAACTATTAAAGCTAGAGGGATGAAATTTGGTATGTGATCTTTAGACATAATTGGTATTTTTCTATCAAATGTTGGAAAAATCCGTCCACGGGAAGTCGGTCTGTCCGTCTTCATGTGAACACGATAATTCAAAAACTTAAATAGCTAGAGAGTTACAATTTGATACACAGTTTTGTTATTGTTATGAAACATTGATTAACAATAAGCGGTGATCCTTTTATTTATAACAGTTAATGTGTTAAGATACATTTTACGGCGCATAACCTTCGTAAACTTGGCGCTATCTTACTGACTTGGCGAATTTTATGTCGCTTGCATTCTTCACCCTTTCGTATTGCAGCGTTCTGCGAAGACAATATCAATAACACTCGTGGCAATCCGCAATTTTCAGGTGGGAGGAGGGGCGGGTAGGACACATTTGTTAGAAAGTATACGAGAAAGGTTAGGGCAGAACACTCCCGCTGGTTTCCTTCTAAATAAATTTATTTGACTGCCTCAATTATTTCAATAGAAAAATTTTCAAGAATTGGATTCTGCAAATATTTTAGTCGCTTTATTCTTTATAAATATAAATAATACACTTTTATATTATTAAGAGAATTTTGTCGTGATAGAAAGCCTTTCTTTTTTAACAACATGTTCTTAAGAAAGAAATTGTAATGAATTATTCATTATGAAAGAAACCTTCTCTCATTAATTATGTTTTCATATAAAAATAATTAAAAATATCAATTTTCCCTGAAGTATAATGCATTGTTATTCCTTTTATACGCATATAATAACAAACTCCATTAATTATTATTATTATTCAACGTATGTTGGATAAAAGAAAACAACTGAACATTAAATATATTTGTTACAAACATAAAAAAAATATTAATGTGAAAATTTTTAAGTAAATTTCATTAGCCGAAATAATTATTATTATTTGTAAATGTAAAAACATTAAAGTATGCCCGAAAAAACTAAAAAATGAGCATTTTTATACAAATTTATAATATTTTTCCTTTCCATTGATTTTGAATCCATACTTGAAATAATTTTTCTGGTAGATTGAATTTCCATGATGAGGCCTGATATAAATAATTTTATAAAAGTAAATTAGCTGACAACAACTTTTTCCACACTGATACATTGTTGCACATGTTTGATATTAAAGTCATTTGACATTTTGTTGCAAATCCCTCAATTAATAAAACAGTTCTAAATTTTAAACTCTTTAAAAAATTTTTGAAAATTTATTCTGAATTTTAAAATGAAGGAGAATTTAAGGTAATTTAATACTTTACCACTTTTTATATTTTTTATGTAACAAAAATTTAATCTTTAATTTATTATTCTCTCCTATTTATATTTAAAAAGTAATCGCTAAAATTTGTGGGTTTTTTTCAGGCAGGTGATCGATTAATAATTTCAGAAACTACATAGTTTATCATCAAATAAGATTTCTCTTGATATTTCAGTGCAGCAGATAAATGGTAGAAATGCTGTAACAAAATGGTAGAAACGCTGCAACAAAATGGTAGAAGTGCTGATAAACAAAAAATGCAGCATTTTCAGAAGAAAAGTAGTTTTCATGTCATGAATGGAAAAGAAAATCTGTAAGTTATATTTGCATGAGAATTTTCTTTCAGAGAAAGAACAATTAAGAAAAAGTTTTTATAATTAAAATTCGCCAACTCATGAAGCCCTAGAGCCGATTCTATGACTCTGAATGAAACAAAATTTTACTAGTACACAGTACAAGTGATGCGCTCTGTTAAAACCGAAAAAAGGGAAAAGAAGAAGAAGAAAAGAAATAAGAAAGGAAAGAAAGAAGATAAATATTTCATTAATAAGTCAGCAAATTCGCCAATACCCGAAATAATTTTTGCAGATATTTTGCTAAATAAATCAAAGAAAATTCATTCCATTGTTGTTAAAAATAAATCTTCTCATTCAGATAGGTCTAGAAATAGATCGTAGATCTTAGATATCATCAGGAACGAA
>BGPR01041681.1:0-13537 GCA_013235015.1 Araneus ventricosus | reverse complement strand
GCTGCATCAGGAATTTCCTTGCTGGCAGCTGGATTTCAGGACATCAGGAAAAGTACAAAGAATCCGGTGTTTATTTTTCAGGAGGCAACTATTAGAAGTTCTAATAAATTTGCAGTTATCCATCGCTCAGCCATTTTTGTTATCCCGCCACTCTCACTTACGTTGTTTCGTTTTTAATTTTTACCTTTTAAAGAATTTTTTTATCCGTGCAGTACAATCCTGCCGACTTTTAAAATGTTTTCGTTGTTGTAGTCACTAACGAGAAGAGTTATTAACTAATTTTCTTTTATTATCCAAATATTTAAGTCATTTTTAAGGAGAGCGGCGGACATACTTGCATCTTAGTTAAAGGTTTCAAGTCAGAAAAGAACAGAAAATCCCTGCATTTTCTCAGATAGGGATTTCACAGATAGACACGTGATCAAAGTGAAGGGAATAATAGCTATTTTTAGTAAATTACGTAAGCGTTTTAGGGAAAAGTCTGGAGCCGAAAGGACGCCGAATTCGCGATTTATATGTGCGCGTGGAAACGACTAAAATATTCTTTTAGTAATAAATATGCCAAACAAGAGATTTAATATACCTCCAGCGCGGGAAATAAAACGAAACTGGAGTTTAAGAAAAGTGATTTGGGAATACATTAAGACTTTAAAATATATATTAGAATTTAAAGTAAAATTAAGTGAGATTATTACATATACATATATATATATATATATATCAAAGCATAAAAAACAAAAGACAAGAAATCAAAAACATACAGAAATGAGCAAAAATTTAATAATTTGCAAAAATATCATGACAAGCCGCTCGTCGGGAAGGGAAGTCCACCATGATATTAATAAGTGTTTTTTTCCGCTAGCGACATACGAAAAAACGTAATTTTTTTTTATGGAGAAGTCTTTCGACGTCAGCAGATGCAAGATGGGTGACGTCTGTTGAGACTTAACAGAAATATCTCATATAAATACCTGCACATTATTCACACTATTGCTAAAATTAAAAACATAATGAATTGTTTTTTATAATTTAAATTAAATTTATGAAATAGATTTTTTTTAAATTCTTACTCAAAAAGGGTACAAACTGATTCAACACTGGCTTCCCAGAATGTTTGAGAATTTATCTTTAGATTTATTTTCTACTTATTCAGAATTATTCAATACACAGAAAAAAGCTAAATTTTTTCTTCAAAGGTTTATTTATCAGTACTGCTTTTTAAAGTATAATATCTGCACATCTTCAAGACATAATTTATGATTACCTCATATGGAAAAATATTAATTATAAAAAATGCATAATTTAATTCAAGAGGTTATATATAAATAAAATAACAGCTATCTCTATGGGAGACGACATCTTTAACTCAAGGCGAGCAGCATGCAAAGGAGCGTTGTTTTTTGCTTTTACGCGAAAGAAGGAAAAAAAACTTGGAATGGAAAAATTACGGCGCGGAAAAATGTGTCGAAGATTACATTATCACCTAATTATCAAACTTCCCACGAGACGCGGTCTCTTTTCATAAAAAAATCAATTTATCTCGAGTCTTGCAAAACCAAGGATATGGTTCCCTGGTAGTTTTATTTGCATGTTAATGAAGCGATAAAGGTTACGTTGCAACTTAATAGCAAAATACTCATGATCTGGTCGGTGGAGAGAGTGGTGCGTACATTGGAGCATATTAACATGCAGCATAGTTAAAGAGTAATTTATCCTTCATTAACCCTCTGACTGCCAGAACGGCTAATACGGCCCGTCATGCAAACTGCCAGACAAACGCCCAGCGATCAAAATGTCGTATGATTATTTCTTCCCCCTTTTTAAAGAGGGTCGGTAAACGGTGGGGAGCAATCTTATATTTTTAATAATTGTTGTTTCCCCTCCCACTGCCACTCTGGATTGATGTCTCCAGTAAGTGTTCCAGGGAAGATGCTCAGTTTAATTTAAGCTCTCTGCTTACTTACTGTTAAAAATTCTTGCTATAATGCCTGTTAGTTATCACAATTTGTAAACGACCCCCTATAGAGTCAACAAGGGTTTGGATGTTAGAAACATGACGATGAAGAATCCCCCACAACGCAAATGGCCACTTGCTAATTAGATGGGAGGGAGAAATGTTCATCTTTTTTCATCTCTGACCTCGCCTGGTCTGGGTTTTAAAAGAACTAGATTTCAAAGCACCGTGGGCTTCAGAGGGTTAATATTAAAACCAGGTAGTATATAGAGAAGAGATTATGAAGAAAACATTCCTTTCTGGCGACGTGTCTGGCGAGATACACCTGCGAGGAAATAAAGGCAATTGTATAGACGTGTTCGCTTTTCAGGTTTTAAAATGATGGCCTTGAGAATGTTCCGTACTTTCTTATCTTTGTGTGAGTTGATTTTGTTTTCATAAGTCACATATTTTTGATTTCCCAGCTTTGTATGCCAGTATAGGGAAAGGTGGTATAAAACCGGGTATCTAAGGTTCAAAGGGCTGCTGGAGCTAAAATATTCGACAGAGAGCTTGTAAGATTTTATTAAAATATTCATTGTTTATCGGAGTACAATATATCTTTCCGGAAAAGACACAGTTTCAATAATTTTTACATAAAAAAAGACAAACTACCCTGTTTTACCCCATTAGTGGGTACCCTCCCCAGGTATGCATGTTAACATTATGGGAAATTAGGACAACTCGATTGATTTTCAGTGAAAAAGTTGCAATCGTTTATATTTTATATGGCAATTTAAAAATATTTGTTACAAAATTCACATCTAAAGCAGTCGTCTTCTTTCTTTGCGCCACTCCACCTTTTGCAGGCCCAGGTAAGACAATTTTTACATTATATCAACCATTCTTCTTTATTTAAATTAGAAAACTCGTCACTAAAATATAAACAATCAACGTATGGTGCGTTTTTATCGTCTTAATCGGAGGAATCATCCATATTGACTGTCCCGGTCTTATGCCACTTGTAGTACCCGATTTTACCCTGAGTACAGAGGTTATGGAAAACGAAATAGAACCGCGCAATTATTGGAGTAAATCCATATTTTTTGATAGGGTATAAATCCTTAGTAAACGTATAATAAGCTGGACCAAAAAGGGTTTTTAAAAGTGTAATGATTTTTAAGTAAGCATAGTTTAAAATCAGACGAAATAGAGGATGACGTCTTAAAACAAATAAACCTTCATAGAAGCAGTGAATTCAACCGCTGCAACCTGCCACTATGTTCCTTTTTCATGACAAGTCGAGTGTAATTCATTGACTCTCCGATAGAAAGAAAAACTAATATTGGCAGAATCAAGAATACCCGGTTTTACCCCACACTCCTCTATCTCTTGTAATTTTGTTCCCTCTAAATCAAAAGAATGATGGCAACTATTTTTGTATTATTTTATATTGTTTAATAAATGTTTTCTGGAGGCGTTGGGTTACTTTGCGACACACTTCGAATACACTTCGGCTGCGAGAACTCTCCCCATCTGTCTATTCAATTTACACCTATCGGCGAGTGATCCGACATGGGTAAATGTCGTAGGAGCATTCAGATAATCAGGCTTATTGCAAGGAGCCTGGTCATTTTACAATCCACCTGGTCCCAATTTACCAGACCTATTGCGAAATGACCGGGCTCTTTGCAGGTTCTTTGCAATAAGCCGGATTATTTCAATTCGCCTACGACATATATACTTTTAAAGAACCTTATGATGTGAAATTGATTTTTTGTAGAACATGAATGTGGGATTTGTTCCTGTGATCACCAGATGGCGCAGCAACGCTCATGCTACAACGCTACTCAATGTCACTGAGGGCAAGACTTCATTCAGAGAGAGAGAGTGGATGAGACAAGCTCTCGAGTAGGAGAGATTCGTTGTCTTCAGCTCCGGCGAAGGGGAGGTTGAATAAATGTCCGGCAACTGACCGCACGTAGGCGGTCAACTACATCGTGTACGCAGCAGCACGCATGACCTTATACAGACTCTCTGACATGTGGATACTATTTCTGTTTCTATAGTTAAACTATCACCTGTAAATATACCATCATCATCTTTATATGTCAGTAGAGTGCAATAAATTGATATGCTGTTTCAAATGGGATGATTAGTGTTATTTCAAACCCATCACACCCACAACCATGAGGCTCAGATTTAAAACCCATCACACCCACATAAATATTTAAAATAGAACCTATCTATACTGAAAACACGAATATTTAAAATAGAACCTATCTATACTGAAAACATGAATATTTAAAATAGAACCTATCTATACTGAAAACATGAATATTTAAAATAGAACCTATCTATACTGAAAACATGAATATTTAAAATACAACTTATCTATACTGAAAACATGAATATCTAAAGCAGAACCTGAAAGATTTACGTTTCCTTATTTAAGCGAAACGCAAATAATATCAAATTATATTTATTTTGCTGGATAGTTAAACGAAATAGGTGGTAAACATCTATTAATTGAAACTTTTGGCATTTTCAAGGACAACTAATTGTATCAATACATTTAATTTGCTATTTTTTTATCTATCCCTTCTCCTTCAATTAGAAATTGTTGATCTTGTTGAAATTCTTCCTGATCGTATATTCTAAGATTTCTAACACCTTAAAAGGCCATCTGGTGTTGCACTCGGTACTTATCTACCCAAACTTGAAAACTTTGATCCCTACGTTTATTCCATATAATTATTCAAAAAATACAATAAATTATTTTCAAGTGTTGTTCCTCATATAATTAAGATGAGGCATATTTGAGAATCGTGTAATTTTTCGGTATAGTGAACGAAATCAATAGTTCAAAAAGAATTGTTATTTTCAAATAATGAGTAAATTTGTTATCTTAATAATGTATTTATTACCATTCACGTAAATTTTAGATGAATTTTGATAAGTTAAAATTCTTATAGTTGATTTTGCCTTTAATTTTATGAGAACAATACCGAAAATCACTGACGTCACAAATGACGCTCTTTCATTTTCGAAAATGAATATTTAGTAATGTAAGAAGAAAAATCCTGTCAGTTAATGAACTTTTCTCCAGCAATTAACAAAAGCAAAATTCTACTTCATTTCCGACTTCAAAATATACTTAATCGAATTTTTTTCTAATATTTCTCGACAGATTTTGTACTTTCGCAGATGCTAAAAACTGCATCTTGTTTTTTGTTAAACAGATCAAATCTGAATTGTGTTTCAAAGTACTCCTTCTTAACTTTCATGAAGATTAATCGAATTAAAATTTATTATTTTAATCCGGATGGAGATGTTTAAAAGTTTCTTAAGATTATTTATTAACAAAATAAGAAATACAGACTCTTCTTAAATAAATGATGTAAAATTTGATTTCCCCATTATTCCATTGATTACAAAAGGCGTCGACAAAGTTATTCGCTATAATAAAATAATAACATGATAATTTTTGCAACAAATCCGGTACAACGATCACTAAGCTTATTTTCTTAATTTGTAAATGAATTTAAATTACAATATTTCACATTGTGACAATGACATTTTGTCTCGCCCTCCTGCCGGTGGATGGCGCTGCAAAGACCTTTGACTGTCAGGAGAAGAAGAGAGAGAGTGACTTGAGCCTTCGTGCGAGAACGCTGGCTGGTTTTCCTCTCACGGGACGAACAAATCTCGCCATGCTTAGCGAGTTGTATATATATAATGTAATATTAGTTAACCCAGAATAATTCTATGTGGAAGATGTGTGAAGAAATAAATTTAATTTAATTCAACTTTACCCAACGTTATTTTAACCGTCATTTTCACTTCCTGTGAACTAGCCGGATAATGGCGGCTAACACATCTTATTAGTTTTCATTTTATGGGTTGTTAGTCGAACTTGCGAAAAGACAGATTTAGCTCTCTCTGCCTGTATAATTTTTACAAAAAACCTAAAATTTCACCTAAATATAGAGTATAGTCTTATTCTACTACTATAAGTTCTGTTAAATATTGCTTAGAAATTACTTCTTCTCTTGTAATCATCTATCTGTCCGGGGGTCAATGAAAATTCCGTCTCAAAATATCGACTTCGTAGTTTTTAAGATCGGGGCGTTAATCTATCTAAATTAAAAACTACACTGGTGTAAGAAATTAAGAGAATTTGCAGACTTGGTCGATTATCTCTAGAACTACTGGACCGATTTTAATGAGATTTGATATGTACATACATTGATGCAATACAAAACAAATAACCATTCAACAATTGTAATACACACGCATGATTGTGCGTAACACTCGTTGGAGTCTGAAGTTATGAAACAGCTGTTGCAGAATAAACAAAAAAAATGGGTTAATAGAGGGTATGGTCCCCTCTTAGAAATATACAGGCCTTGCAGCGTGACTTCATACTTCAAATAAGGCAGTTTATCATTTTCTGTGGCAATTGATCCCACTCGTTCAGCAACGTTGTTTTCATTTCCTGGATGGTTCTCTGAGGGGGGTTGCGAGTTGCAATTGCCCTCCTCAGAGCGTCCCGGACATGCTCTATAGGGTTGAGGTCTGGATATCTGGCTGGCCAATCCATCCGGCGAATATCCCCACTCTCTAGAAATTCGTCGACCAGAAGAGCTCTATGTGGCCTCACGTTATCGTTCATTAAAATGAACTCAGGGCCAACTGCACCCCTGAAAAGGCGAACGTAGGGCTCCAAGATCTCATCCCTATACCTCACACCAGTTATGGTGCCTCTTTCAAAGACATGGAGAGGTGTTCGGCCATGCAACATGATGCCTTCCCAGACCATTAAACCCCATCCGCCATAATGGTCGATTTCGCAGACATTGGAGGGTAGGTAGCGGGTCCCTGGTTCTCTCCATATGAACGTACGGCGAGAATCGGTGTTAGGGCTGAACCGGGACTCATCAGTGAAGAGAACGGTCGCCCATTGATCAATACTCCAATCTCTATGCTCTCTGCACCATGCTAAACGGACTCTCCTGTTCGTAGAAGTGAGCGGGACGCAAACAGCAGGTCTTCTTGCAAACAACCCTGTCTCATGAAGTGTTTTGGAAACAGTCACCCTTGATACACGGGTTCCTGTGGCTGCATACAAGTCACGGGAGAGCTGAGAAGCTGTAGCACCCCTGTTACGCCTCGCTATAATGGACAAATAACGATCTTCTGTGGCCGTGGTGGCTCTTGGACGACCTTTCCCAGGCTTTCTCTCGATGGATCCGGTATCCTGGAACTGTTTCCATAAGTTACACACGACGCTGGGCGTTAAATTGAAATCTCTACAAATCTGGACTTGAGAGTGACCTGTTTCTAGCCTCCCCACAATTCGCCACCTCATTCCATCATCTAAACGTTGGTGGTTACTCATTTTTACTGTTACAATTTGAATTTTACCGATTGCTGCTAAATAACACCAAGAAATTCGCCGAGGTGTGCTAGCGAACGAGATGCGTCTTACCTTACGCGCGCTTATCAAGTCTGTTTCTCTACTAGCTCCGCCTACACACACGTGTACGCTTACGTATTTGACGTACAAGATTTGCATTTTCGTCTAGAAGCAGTAGTTTTACATTCAGTTCAGTTCTTTTCATGAAATTCTATAAAATATGCAAATTGTCTTAATTTGTTTCACCAGTGTATTCCTAATTTAAAACGAAAGGCAACAGTCACTGAAGCCTGGTGAAAAGGTCTCGGGATCAAAGATGGCGGGTTTCAGACCTGATTCCACTGAAATACCGCATGAGGTTAGTGCAAAATAAGTCTATAGTAGAGGGTCAAACATTGTCTCCTTTCAGTAGCGAGAAAGTTTAGAGATTTTAGTGCTGGCATACCGTCCTAATCATATGACCAAAGTTCAAACGTCCAAAGCAGTTACATTCCAAAGCAGCTCTCATGTACTTTAATCGTCTTTAGATATTAATCTCTTGTAGCGTAAGGCAACTACAGACAAACATGATAATTTATCAGAAAATGTGCAAGATTTCAATTGAAAGATAGTAATAAAAGCAAAGTTATTTTATTAATACTATTGTCGTTTCGTCGAAGAGATGTACTTTCAATGTAGTTTAATTATAATAATAAATGGCGTGAATCAACGATGGATTGAAAAATAAGTTTCAGGCTGCCTTTTTATTTCAGTCAAGTGAAAAATAAGCAATGTCGGTTTCTATTTATTCCCAGAAATATTTGGTGAGAAAATACTCCAATTTAACAATAGGAAATAAAATTAGAAATTATAATGTTTCTCTCCCTTTGAAACAAATGTCAGTTCATAGTCCTAAGATGAAGGAACAAAAATTATTCCGACATTGTTTTTAAATTTTAATCACTAGTTCAAATCATGACAAAAATGAAATGATTTTCCCAAAGAAGAAACTATCTCAAATGCAATTTTCTACCATTTATTAGGAAAATAATCATGTTATAAATTATAAGCATCACTTTTCCAATGTACTTGTCTCTCATATGAACCATAACATCATTAATAATGCTTTGGTACCACTGTTAAAAGTTGTCTGGAGTAGTAAAACTTTTTAAAGCTTAAAAGTTATTACATAAACTTATGAAGCACCTAGTCAGACGTTAAAAAATATGCAAAAGCACTTTTTAAGTTTGTACAAGATATAGCATTCAGATTACCTCACCCGAACACAGTTGATGGCAAATGCAATATCACTCTTCATGCGTCAAATTGTTTGTTAGTTTGCCGAAAGGCCAATGGCAGGATAACACTCAGCGCATTCGAGCATAGCCCATCTTTATTACATCGGACCACTCGAGTATATTGGTGACCCTACGATCTGATTAATTAACGTCCCATGGTTCATAAATCTTTTTCTGAAGGTAAAAAAATTAAGTGGACGGAAAAAGAAAAGAGATAAAGGAGGGTTCGAATAGGATTAAGGCTTCAAAGCTAATTACCATCGAGGATTATCAAAAGGCCTTTAACGAAATTTGCGGGAGACTGAAAGATTCAAGATAGAGGAATTTTTTTCTCCTTTGTTCTTTCCTTGACTATTAGCTTCGTTTTATCGAGCGAAGTGAAAACAAAAACATTGCAATCCCTTATTCTTGCAAGATTGCAAATAAAATGGATTTGAAAGTTCTAGAAAAGATGCTATGATATTTTTTTCTAATTTTGCATACATTTATACTTCCGTAGGTTTGTTGCATGTTTGTTAATTGATAGTGCTTAGCTTACAATGTATATAGTTTTCTCAGTGTAGCGAAGCTAATAACTATTAAAGGAAAATTAGAGAACAAAATAAGGTAGATGAGATAAAGGTGGACAGTGTTCCTAAGGTAGCCCAGCAACCAAAAAATATAATTAATTTCATTTTTAATCACAATGTGGTGCTACTGCATTGTAAATCATGTATCTGCAGTGTAGGTGGCTGACTGAATTTGAAGAGATCACCTTGTTCAAGAACCACTGCATATACGATTTCACTTTTGAGGAGTAGTCGTTCTAATTTGCGGTAAGAAGATATTTTAATTTTGTATGTGTTTAAGTTCTAATAACTTAGTTATGCGACATGTTTTCTGAAAGCTTCTTTTCTTTTAACCCATATTTACTTGCCCTAATAAATTTATCATATTAATTGTTTTAAGTCTTGTAAATGGCGAACATATGCGTTCCCAAATAATAGGGCCACTTTATAAAACAAATATGGAAATCAATGTAGTATTAGTAATTTTCGTACCTCTACTTTAGATATACCCGAAAAACTTATCATATTTGTTGTCAGATTTATAACAATAAAAGTTATATTTAATTATTGAAAGGTGGTTATAGTTTATTTGCATATCAGAAAAATCACCAAATCTAAAAGAAACTTATATATATATTTATATATTTTAATTATCAATCTCTTTACGACAATATTTTACACAGAGTAGTATAATGGTTGCAGAATAGATAATGGTCACAGAATAGATCTAATCTGCAACCATTATACTAATAGCTTCCTGTAAATATTGTATTAAAAGGACTGGATAAGTACATTATATATTAATACGAAACACTTGTTTTAGGATTTTATCCCACCAATGAAAATCAAGGACGCGACCCGAACTGGTGCCTTTCTTTCTGCTTTATTTATAGTAGCTTTTGAAGTCGTGCCTGTTGACAAAAGTATATGGAACTACATCTCGTGTATGTGCAGTAAAGCATGCTCATAATCTGCACATTCAAATTTTGAATCCAACTCAATACAATGTTTCTTTTACGTATTGTCAAGTATTCTGTAAGTTTCTGTACAATCGAAAGAAAACCTGCATGTTATAATCAAAAACTTGCGGAGAAAAATTAATTACTAAGCCTACTGATGCATTTATATTCTGATAAATATTTTATTATTCTGGCACTTTTGGGTCCTGTAATACTCCCTGCCCTTAAAATGACATCAGAATAAACCTCCAGCTAAACGCAAATCTCCACGCTACACTTATTTATATATTTCTTACATAAAAAGCTAATTCATAACAATCACGCATGCGTCTATTGGCATGATGACGTCACAATCAAAACAAATAATGGTGATAAACTCTGTTATTATATGATCCATCCGTTGTAGGGTCAACCACCTTTTCGCATCATTAATCTCCTCTCAGTTATTAGCGATTCAAATCTGACGGTATTTTGTCGCCACGTTGTTCGACCGACTATCACTGTAATGAGCGGAATGACGTTTCCACGTCAAAATTACATATAAATACAAGAAAATTGTAAGAAAATGTAAGAAAGACATTTTTGTCTCTTTTTTTTGTATACTTTTGTTTATATATATATATATATATATATATATATATATATATATATATATATATATATATCAAAAACAAACTTAGAAATGACAAGACAAAACTCAAAACAATCAAGACACAATGGCAAAAATAGATAAAAAAACCAAAATAAAAATTGAAAAAATATCATAGCGTATTTTTCGTCAGGAAGCGAAGCTCGCTCATGATATTAATTTGTGCTTTTTCTGCTAACGACAACGAAATCCGCTAAAAAATGCCGCCATCTTCTCAAAAAGCACAAGACAATTAAATAGAAGAATTATATATATATATAAAATATTATTTGTTTAACATTGCTAATTGCCCTGCTAACATAAACATTTTTTTTTTGTATTTTGTAATTTTTCCTTGTAATTAAATACTTTCATTTTTTAATTGAACATTTTAATACTTTCAGGAATTAAAAATAGTTTTCCGAGTTATTTTTCACATTTTAAATGTTTTCAATGTGTGGGCCAACTTTTGGAACACTATGCTGAAGGTGGTCCACAAACAAAATTTTGGAACTGTATTATAAAATAATTAAATTTTTATTGCATGAAAGAAAAGTATACTTGATTTGTGTTAGAGATAAGTGTGTACCTACAAAAAATTCAGCCAATATTGAGATCAAACCAGAAAATTATGAAAAAAATCCTCAAATCTTAACTATGGCCACCTTGGCTCAACACCAACCTTATAGCATTCGTTTCTTGACTTAATTTTCTGCATATTTTTAAAGGTCTCTTGATAACCTCGATAATTAGTTATGAAGTTTCCAACTTATCTGAACTCCCTTTGTCTTTCGTCTTTTTCATCCTCCACTCTTCTTCTCCGCTACAAAAGAGAATTGAACGTCCACAAAAAGAAGTTAATTAATCAAATTTGAGTGCACTAATATGCTCGAGTGGTCAGTCATCACAATAAGGAGGACGGTCCAAGGTTGTTTTCAGTGTTATAAAGTCATGGGTCTATCTGAAAACTCATCCAGTGTTCCAATTAGTTATGAAGCTTCAACCCATCTGAAATTCCCTTGTCTTTCGTCCTTTTCACCTGCCCTTCTTTCTCCCGCTACAAAAGAGAATTGAACGTCCAAAAGAAGTTAATTAATCAAATCTGAGTGCAATTCAATATGCTCGGAGTGGCTGGCACAATAAGGAGTAGGGGACGGTCCGCGGTTGTTTTCAGTATTATAAAGTCATGGGTCTGAAAACTCATCCAGTGTTCCAATTAGTTATGAAGCTTCCAAATCCTATTCGAACCTTTGTCTTTCGTCCTTTTTCATCCTCCGCTCCTTCTTTCTCCGCTACAAAAGAGAATTGAACGTCCAAAAGAAGCTAATTAATCAAATTTGGAGTGCACTAATAGTTCGAGTGGTCAGGGCACAATAAGGAGGACGGTCCGCGGTTGCTTTCAGTGTTATAAAGTCATGGGTCTATTCGAAAACTCATCCAGTGTTCGACGCATCAAAGACTTGTGTTGGGAAATGTCAGTGTTTGATAAGGTTATCCTGAATGCATATTGTTACAAACATGCAATTCCGCTTCTCAGAAATGAGTCTATGGTTTGGGAAAAGAGTTTTACAGCCAGGTATGAGATGACATGCAGCAGCCACGTGTGGACCCCTGATCTGGCGGAACATCTTGGTGACTTTGCATGACAAATTTATGGACGAGGGTGACGAAATAATATGGGATCTCTTGTAAAGGTTCTGGAATCTTCTCGATATCTCTATTAGGAGAGTGAGAGATATGCTTGAAATTAGATGATCTTATGTGACGTCACAGCCCGGCGGGGAAAACTATATATGAGAACGCTTGATGATGGAGGGAATGTTGACTGACTGGGATCGTCGGAGCGCAGGCGTCTTTTGGTGTTCTATCCGCCGTGTGAGCTAGTAAGCTGGTTAGATCGAAGATGGCAGTGTTGTTTCACTGGAACTAATTTTAGAGTGTCGTCTGCAGTGCGAGCTAGAAAGCCAGAGCTGAGCTGTTATTGTCGTTATTATTATTTGGGGTTGACTGTTTGTGTTGCTAAATCTCAAAGTGTTGCATTGTTATTACTCAGAATTGTTGCTCGTTTACTTTGCTAATCTGTGCAAGATCTATTGTTTCCCAAGTTACCTGTGCTACGTGTTTTCCTGCATATATTTGTGAATAAACCTTCATTCTCCATTATCCCACAGAAAGACTTTTGTAACAATATGTGTAAAAACTTAAAAACGCACCTTTTCATATTTTCTAATAGCTGATTGTGACAAGCGTAAGGATGTTTTAAACTCTAAAATGTTTCTTCACCCACATAATGTTAACAGTGGTAATCAGCTACGTTAATGAGATTAAGATGACAATGGAAGAGAAATGCTTTGTCGAAGAGTTTTCTTCTCACTTTAAAATGGGGTGGTCTTCCCTACAGTCGGGAGCTGCAGACGAGCTGCATTAGCGATATACTTTTTCTGGAACAATTTTTTCTTAACCATGATTTGAACTCTTTGATTAAAATTAGGAAGTATCATAGATCATCTTCTTTCAAGAATCGTAGACCTGATGATTTTTGTATTTCCCCACTATATATAACATTGTATTATGTTTCACTTAAAAAAGTCAAATAAAATTCCCTAATTTAAATTGAAATCATAACGCCTTTAGTTAAAAAAAGAAATATAGCCTTGAATAAATATTGCTTCATTTAACGATTGAGAAAAAGTCTAACATTATGATTTTACTCTTTTATATTTTGTTAGAATGAAAATGAAACAGCAATACGTAACTGAACGTAAAGTAACAG
>BGPR01041680.1:153-13537 GCA_013235015.1 Araneus ventricosus | reverse complement strand
TATTATTTTCAATTTTTTTCAGCTTATAACTAGAACGGTTCTGTCAGATTTAAAACAAGAACGGTTAAAATATCTTTCCCCGTTTTTTTAAAATTAATTTCTTTCTGGGCCGTTGAGAGTTATTTTTCTCGATCGAGTTCCTCGCGCGGCACTTCTTCGGAACGTTGATGACAATTTTGATTGGCGGACGCGCAGGATACGTCATGACCTTCACCTGAATGAATTACTTCGATTATTATTTTCGGATTTGATTTATATTTTGCTTGCTGTATAATAATCATTTTCACGTTCCAATTTTGTAGTATTGTTTTGGATTAACGTACTCTGTACTGTAGAGCGAAAAAAAAAAATAAGCAGGAAAATCAAAAAATGTGTATCTTTTGTTCTGATTTTGTTTTCAAAACTTTTTCATGTCATTGTGGGCGTTTTTTTTTTTTTTTTTTCTCTCATTTTGTTAAAGTCCTGATTCCACGGGCAACGCTGTGCGTGTACTGCTAGTTTTAAATAAATTTCTTCATTGGGTTTAGACTTCATTGAGTTTTAACTTAATGGCTGAGGGATTTTTAAATACAGATTTGTCAATAAAGTATATTTTGAGTGTAGGATTATTTAGAATGCTATCTGCAGTGCGATTTTTTTCTTTGGTTTCGTATTATGTTAAAAATTAGCTCCTGGGCTATTAAAAGTTAGAACAAACTAACGTTTCTTTCTCTGCCGTCATCAACGGCATCAGGCATGGGGCGTCGTTCTGTCTCACGTCTGTCGCAACTCCTTGTCTGGTCTTCTTTCCGTCAGAAATGGGAATCTCATCAACTTGTTCAATGAATTTGACGTCTTCCAGATTTTTATTGACTCTTTCGGCTTTCCTCAACAAATAAAAAGATTCTTTTACAGGTCAATCCTTTGGCCAATTGTTATCAGGAGAGCGGGGATTCTATTAAAAAGATTTTGCCATGGCTATCATAATTGGGTTCGTTAGCTACTACATCCAACTAGTTATCTCTTTTACAGCAACGATACCAGCAGGTTCTGTCCTTTTAAGCCAAGTTGCTCCATTGTTATTCTCATTTGCTCATGGGAGCTACTGACCTTCTTTCTCCATGGACAAAGAGGAGTAAAATAAATAATTAAATAGATATTAAAATGTAATTATTGCAATATTATAAGTGTCACATTTTAAAATTAAGATTTAGTTAAATTTTAAAATTACACAATAACAATAAAAATTATGGAAACATATACAAGTTATATGTTTATAGGCATTTTATTTTAATAATATTGCTTTTGGACACTAAATAGAAATAAATATCATAGTAATTACTTACTCTAAAAAAATGATTATCTTGACTCAAAAGCTACAAATTATAGGAAAATAAGCTTATTTGCTAAATTAACATTTTAAAATAATACAGCATTGTTTTCTGTACATGTCTTTTATGAATAATTCTTCGTTTCGTCAATATTGTCGTATTCTTCAAAAGTTCAAGCATTTCAGCATCTCCCTGACTTAAGGCAAACTTTTCAAGTTCAGATACTGTATCTAAAAAGGATCCATACGATTTAATGGAGAGTTCTTTATCGGAAATGTCTTCAATATTACATTCATCATCGTCACTACTGTTATTGTTCATATGCCTTTGAGTTATATAATTCACTTTATCAATAGGAACCTCTGTTAAAATAGCATCGTCGATTGATATGAATTCTTTCGCACTCATATCGGAAAAATTTCCGTTGTTTAAACAAAATGTGCAGATCACGTACATCTATATCTTTGGTTGATGAATGTTTTTCGATGAAAACATCTGCAGGTAAATTGGCCTCAACAAAACATTTTTGAATTGTCTGTTTGCTTATTTCTTTCCAAGCTTTCGATAATTACATCACTGCGTCAAGAACTGTTACAGATTATATCACTTGCATTTGATTCTGTTTTCATATTAGCTAATAAAGATTGCATTAGAAACTTTCGATGATTTACTTTTGACACAACGAAACCATAGGTTCCATATCTTGATCCATGGGTTGAGTAACGCTGGTTGCATTTGGGGGAATCCAAGCCAATTTTATGTTTGAAAGTTTTATGTGAGGGTGGCAAGTGGCATTATCTAAACAGCAAAATATGCCTTCTTTCTTTTTTCATTTTTGCATTAAGAGTTTTTAACCATTCTTCCATTATTGCAGCAGTCATCCATGCCTTTTTGATCAATCGCCATATTACAGGAAGTTTTTTTGCATCCAGATTTTTAAAGCACCGAGGCTTTGCAGCCTTGCCAATTACCAACAATTTTTTCGATTTCGCCAGTCATAAAGGTACAAAAGAGACGTTCTTTTGATTGTTTATGAACTATGACGTTATTTTATTGTTTTTTGAACACTTCGCTTTTTTTAATACATAAAGATTTTGTTGGTAAGCCCCGAAAAAAAATCCCACTTTCATCGGCATTCACAATATTCTAAAGTTCATAGCCTTCTATGAGTTTTTCAATTTTTTAATACACTTTTTTACAGTCTCACCCAAAGCGTAAAAAAGCTTCACCACAGACTGCTTTGAAAGATTTCCCATGTCTTTTTCTGAAACTTTCAAGCCATCCATTTGATGCATGAAAATCAGTTTTTCCTAATTTTTCTGCAATATCTTTAGCTTTGGCTTGTAATATAGGTGCACATATCTGCAGATTTCGAGATCTTGCATCTACAAACCACCCCCATACAATTTTATTAATTTCTTCGTTGGCTGTTTTCCGTATTTTTCTCTTGGTTGAGCCATTTCCATTCAGCCATAGTTCAGTTATTACGTTCTTAAATTTTTTGTAAAATTGAGTTTTTCCTATTTTGAATTTTTCAATAATTTCTTTCGCGATCAAATTATCTTTCTCTCTCGTTTTAATTATTTCCATTTTAGTATCAATATCCAAAACATTCTTTTTATAAAATATCATCCGATCCCGATCAGCGCTTAAAACTAAATGAAGAAAAGCTAAACTACAACGATGAGTCAGCGCATTTAAAATGTGTGATATACATATCATTACATGAAAGAAAAACAAAAACGGTTTGCTCCACCGAATGCTTTTCTTTTTTTTACCGAAGGAAAGAAAAAGAACTTTAGAAATAACGCGAATTTTTGTCCGTTAGAACAGGTTTTCCAAAAATGAAATATTGTCAATTGTTCTTCGAAATTCTATATGTTTCCTCGTTAGACAGGTTCCGTTTTAAGGAGGGGATGAACTATGGAACTTCCTATATTTTTTGACGGGACCAAATATTTTTACCGCTTAAGACAGGATTCCGTTTCTTACAGTGCCCGTTTGAAACAGGTTTTACTGTATTAATCTCAAACAAATAAAGCTTGGACATAATCAGAATATTCTGACTTACAAATTTTCAATAACATATATGTGCAGCACCCTTCCAGTGCTTTAAATATAAGGCAGATAGAGAAAAAAGTTTGATAAAATACAATATACATGTTGAATCTTCACTAGATGTCGCCATGAACAATCTATCTGTATTTCTGCAATGCCTATATAAGGCTAAAATTTGATGTAACATTCGCAGTTGAATTCAGTGTATGTTCAGTGTTGGGCGTTGCCCTTTTACTCTTGTTCAATTTAACCGAATATCTGCTGTTTTTTAAAATATGATGCCGCTTTTAACCTGTTACCTTTAAATAAACTGTTTGTTCCTTTATCTGCAATGGTCTTGAATTGAAACTGAATCCTACATTTTGGTCGGTCGAGAGGAGTCGTCTGGTTGTCGCATATTCAAAATGGCTAAAGCCGCAAAGGCTAAATTCGCACTTTGTACAAAGGAAATTCAGCGCTTTAAGGAGCAGGATATCGAGGTACTTGATGATCCACAGTTGTGGAATGAACTGAGAGATGAAATTGAAGGTTTAAAATCTAACTTGGAAGACTCATATTTGGGATGTGGTGATGATTCAGATGACTTGCATCAATCTTTTATAGGAATGAAGGATAAGGCAATCGATACCCTAGCTAAGTTTAGGCGCTTAATGGTGAAGGCACAGGAATCCCGAGAATCGTTGAAAATTGAAGATTATTCCAGGTCTGGTGTTTCTGGATTAAGTAGCTTGAGGTTGCCCGGATTGGAACTACCGACATTTGATGGCGATCTTGGAACTTGGTTAACGTTTCGAGAAGTCTTCACAGCAACTATCGACACAAATAAAGACCTGTCTGAAGCATCCAAATTCGGTTATCTGATTGGAGCTCTCAAGGGTGATCCGGCTAAACTAGTATCGGGATTTTCGATGTCGGGTAAGTGTTATAAGGAAGCGTTGGGGGATTCTTGCAAATCGTTATGATAATCGTAGAAATTTGGCATATGCACTTTTGTCCAAGTTTATAAACGTAAAGCCCATAAAAGTGAATAACCCAAAATCCGTATTAGAAGTATTAGATACTTGTAATTTAGTTAGCAGAAATTTGAAAACCTTGAGGTTCGAATTTAATGAATTCTCCAACTTAATAATAGAACTTTTTAATTCAGCTGAAATTAGATGAGTCGCTGCGACAGCAGTGCGAATTGACATTGGACAAAGATGCTTTCTCGAGTTGCGATGAGTTAGTTAAATTCTTAGAGGGACAAGCGAGAAGGATGCAGGTAGGTAATGATAACAATACGAGCGAAATTGTTCCGGTTCAAAAGGGTTCCTTTAGGACTCAAACAGTGATGAGGAAATCTGTTTCGAATGCGTTGGTTTCGGATATATAGATTTCGGAAAACTGTGTGTCCTCAGTGTGGAGATTGTCATTTGTTGTATTAGTGTCCTCGGATTCAGAAATTAACTGTGGGACAGCGATGGAGTCTGGTTAGGGTAAAAGCGAGTTTGTATTAATTGCTTAAGACCGAATCACTTTGTAAGTAAATGTTTGTTTACCGACCATTGTAAGATTTGTCAAGGTAAGCATCGTACTATTCTTCATGAGGAGGAAAGGAAATCAGCTTTTCAGTCTGCTATCGAAGAACCGAAAACGTTGCGCCACGAGCAAGTGCGCTTAGTTTATCAGGATCAAAAGTCGGGTTTGCTTTCAGAATGTCAATCGAAAAATTAGGGTTGTTTATTTACGTGAGCTAATGATTCGAATATGCAGATTTTGTTGTCGACTGCGTTGATTAACGTCAGAACGGGTTCTGGGAATTCCGTTGCGTGCAGGGCAATGCTGGATAGCGGAAGTCGGAGATCCTTAATAACGGAGTCTTGTTGGAAGAAACTGGGGTTGAAGGGTAGACCAACTGTGCATAGAATAAGAGGTATCAACAACTTGGTTGCGGAGACTTCATTTCAAGAGGTTAGGTTAGAATTTACGCCCCATTTTGATTCGGAAATCTTTAAAGTTGACGCTTTGATTGTCAATCGAATAGCTTCAAATCTGCCAAACTGTAGGGTAAACTTGCAGAAAACTTGCTATCCTCACTTAGAGAGATTAAAACTAGCAGACCCCGAATTCTATATATCGAGTTCAGTTGAATTTCTAATCGGTGCAGACTTGTATACGGATTTGATAATAGGTCAATCCATTAAAGGTGGGATGGGATCTCGGAGTGCGATCGATACTAGGCTTGGATGGATCCTTTCCGGTATGGTGTATGCGGGTTCAAATTCTCGAATCCAGAAGTCGGTTATTGGTCATGTTCAGGTGGATTTTGACTTAAAGGGGTTTTGGGATTTGGAGTCTTCCGAATGATGATTCAGTCTCCATTTGTGAGAATATGTATGCAAAGACGGTAACCCGAACTGAGGCGGTAATGTGTAGTGACTTTTCCGTTTAAGGGGTCTATTCTGGTACCCCCGTCTGGGGTGGGGGGCGTGACTTTTCCCGTTGTTAACGGGGGGAAAAAGTGAAGTCTCCCAACCCAACCAGGGGTACCAGAATGACCCGTAAAAGTCCTCCTGAATTGAGAAATACAGAAACTAGAGCTTTAAAGTGTTTTTATCGCTTGGAGGGTAAACTTGATAGGGATCCTATTTTAAAGAGACAATATTTGGAATTTATGAGAGATTATTTAGTGTTAAATCATATGGAGCTAATTCCAGTTTCGGAGGTTTTGAATCCTCGTAGATGCCATTTGCCACATCATGGTGTTCGAAAGGATGACAGTACCACAACAAAACTGAGAGTTGTGTTTAATGCTTCCGCGACTGATAGTGAGGGTCACTCTTTAAATGATTATTTGGAAAAAGGACCCAAGTTGCAAAAAGATTTATTGAAATTGCTGTTAAAATTTAGAGTTTACTAGAGAAAATGTACCGTATGATCCTTGTAAATAAAGATCAGGTCGATTATCAAAGAATCTTTTGGCGTTTCAGTTCCACAGGACCAGTTAAAAGTTACCGGTTATTAACAGTTACATACGACACAGCATGTGCACCTTTCTTGGCCATAAGAACCTTGTTTCAGTTAGCTCAGGAATATGAAAAGTCATTTCCAGATACGGCAAAGGTTATTAGAAAGAACTTTTATGTAGATGATTTAATGATTGGTGCAGATTCAGTGCCAGAGGCTAGACGCTTAGTTAAGGATTTAATTCGGGCAATGGGAGGACTCACGATAAGTAAGTGGGCATGTAATGACATCAGGGTTGTTTCGGATCTTCCCAGTGAATTAAAATCTCTAGAATTAAATGCAGAAGTTGAAGATAAGTGAGTGAAACTGCTTGGATTATTCTGGAGTCCTTCTAGGGATATGATTAAATTTTAATATTTAATATTTCAACCTTTAAATCGGTAACCACGAAACGGGAATTATTGTCAGCCATTGCAAGTATTTTCGATCCTTTGGGAATTTTAGTTCCCTTTACTATTCGGTTAAAGATAATGCTTCAGGGTTTATGGAGGGATAATGTTTCATGGGATGACCCCAGACCAAAGACCATTTTAAACAGTTGGGAAGAGTTCGCATCTCAGTCTGAAGTGCTAAAGTCAATTGAAATTCCACGTTTCCTAAAGGGTCACATGAAGGTAGATTCTCGGATTAAGGTGCATGGATATTGTGATGGATCGGGTAAAGCTTATTCAGCAGTGGTATACCTTAGAATTATTCCTCGCGAGAAAGATGCTGGAAAGGTGGTGGTAGTGTTTGTGGCGGCAAAGACGCGGGTTAATTCAATCGAGCCTGTTACTCTCCCCAGAATAGAGTTATGCTCAGCACTTTTGTTAGCGCGTTTAAGCGCACCTATTTTGGAAACTTTGTCAATCCAAATTAATGGAGTATATTTGTGGTCAGATTCTCAAATTATATTGAGTTGGATCCATTTGCCTCCCAAGAAGGGTAATCAGTTTACTACTAGAGACTGATGATCTGGGTTACTCTATTTAGTAAACTGATTACAAGAAGGGTAATCAGTTTACTAAATAGAGTAACCCAGATCAAATCTTTGGTTCCGCAGGCCCAGTGGAATCGCATTGCCAAAACTTCTAATCCTTCTGATTGTGCATCTAGAAGAATATCATCAAGTTTTCTGTTAAATCATCCCTTATGGTGGTCTGGTTCACAATGATTATCGTGAAATGAGCCTTTTTTCCCTCTTTGATTGAAACATTTGTTATCGAACCAGAGTTCGATTGTGTAAAGTTGCACAGTACGACGTATTCCTGACTTTTTATTGAAGTTTTCATCTTTTTCAAGACTCTCGAGGGTAGTGGCTGGTGTTTCCGTTTTCTCTGCAATTTGAGAAAACCTGATGGGGAAATGTAGTGGTAATTTGACTTCTGAAGAGGCCTTCAGTTCCATACTTACCATTGTTAGACTTGTTCAACTACAGAAATTTTCGGCGGAAATTGAGTTGCTTAAGCAACAAAAGCCATTGCCTAGGAGTCACAGATTGTTGTCTCTGAATATTTTTCTTGATCCGCAGAGCATCATTCGAGTAGGTGTCGTCTTTCTCATGGTCAGTCTCAAACAATCGATTAAAATAGGTATGTGAAGTTTTAACTACACTTTTCTCGTTTTTGAACATTTTCATTCACTTTAGGTTCAGAACTCTGTATGTTATTCTGTGTTTTCGCTTCTCAATGAATAAGCGAAGCTACTAGTGTCCCACTTTGCAGAAAGCGAAGCCGCTAATGTTTTTTAAGTTAAAAAAATTTGCCAGGTGCACACTTGTAATGCCAAAGGCATTGCGTGCTCAATCTTTCGTTTTGAGATGCCGTTGGCACAGAGGCGCCGGCAGCGGGGGGCAAGGGGGCAATTTCCCCCCGTCGGTGACCTCTTTCCCCCCCGTCGGCGAGAAATTAAGACTTTCGTCGGCAGAAGTCTTTGCGATTTTGGGAGATGTTGAGAGCAGGATATCAAGGAATCTAATAATTTTAATCCCATCTTTAAGTTATTATATAATAAACGGTCGAGATAAGCGATTTGTGTCCGAATTTGAGAACTGATTAACGGTTAAGTCAACAGAATGATCGACATCCTTTTAAACTGTCGTCCGTCGATCAGACCACACCACATTTGACAGAATAACCGACAAGTGACTCAGATGTCGCATTTTGCCGACTGTTTTCAGTCGGTCGGCTAGGAGATCAACAAGATGGATGAAAATTTGTATGTTTTGTTTTTTCTATCGACAGTTTCGATCACTTTTCGGAGGAATTATTAGGTAAAATTAAAGTATCTGTATTGCACAAGAGTGCGGCTATACGTTGTGGTCATTCCTCTCAACTGCCATTTTTATTCGGCGCAGAATTTTTCGGCCCATATACATAATCTTAAAATAAAATCTATTAACGACCACTCAAACCCTTCTGAGCAATCGGGTTTGACGCGCGTTCAACTTCAATGAAATATTTTTCTTTCGTCTCTCCAAGCGTGGATATTTATAAAGAAAACATGGAGGAAAGAAAAAAATATTCATACACTCAAACACAACACCGGAAATCGGATAGAAATTAATCATTTCTTTCCCAATGTGAAGAGAAAAATGAATTTCGCACTCTACCGGGTTTGGGCATTAAAGAGTTCATTTGTGCCTTTCAGGTGCGATTCGAACTCTGCCAAAAAATTTGTTAATATGGTCGCGACCATCAGCGAATTAAACTTTCAGCTCAACGACTTTAGGAAAAATAGACGATTTTATTGCCTTTCCTCAACAACTACCGACGAAACAATCATAGATATATTTTTACAATTAAAAAAAATTGGAAAGGTGACCTCCGAAAGAGTAAAAGACCCAAGCAGACACAAATTTTATCTTTTTTTCTAAAAACAAAAAGAAATATATATATAAAGAGCAATTTTCGGATAAAGTACTTTCTTTCTTTGAATAAATTTTTAAAATTATATTTATTAGAAATGACGAATTAGGTCTTATTTAAATATTTTATACTCCCACTCCCAAACATAATAACCTTTTAGAGCGGCCAATTTTCCTTAGAACGGTGGGTGGCCACTGCAGAGAGGTTTCGGTGTCAATCCTTAGTCTATGCATACTACCCGCCCACTTCGACTAGCTTGTTTGTCGGGAATATAAATTCAGTTGAATCTCATGTGCATAATTTGATTTTCATAGTTCCCTTAAAAAGCCATTTTAAACTTCAAATTGTTATAGACACTTAACCCGTGTTCTTGTAGTAGCTTTGCTTCTGTTCTGTTCAATGTCTACATGAACGTCCCTAATGGAATCAAGTAAATGCATGTATCATCTAATATCTAATTGCACGTCGTCGGCACCTTTCTTATTCTTTATGCAAAATACGCATTTGATTTCAATATGAAAATGACGCGACAAATTTTATGTCTTGCAGCACGCTAGCTGGATTAAAACACGCTGATAGAAAGAATTAAAACACTACAACCATAATCATTGAGCTTACTAAATATGTTTCAAAATATAATTATTACCTTAGAGGACTCGACTTAGTGAAAAAAAGTGGCGAATTGGTGGTTGTAGAGGCTGAGGGACTCTTCCAAAGTTTTATTCGAAAATGTTTATTTATTTCGAAAATTCTTATTCCTCTTGTAAAATCTGCATTTGATTTCAACATTAAAATGACGCAGCACATTTTATGACTAGCGGCATGTTAGCTGGATTAAAACATGCCAAAAAGAATAAAAAGATAGCAACCATAATCATTCAGGTTAATGGATATATTTCTTAACATTCGTAATATCTCAGAGAGCTTGGTTTACAGAGTCCACAAAAATTTTCATGAAATAAAATATGAAAGCAAAATGTGTTAGGATATTACCTCATCTTTCAACAATGAAAGAGCGACATACAATTAAATATTTGTTTAAACAATGAAAATGGTTTTAATTGCGTTGCAACATTGAAAAGTAGAGTGTTGCAAAATATGACAAAAACATTTTTAAAAATTTATTAAAATTAGAGAAAACTTGTACGGCAACTTAATTGAAATCATTGAAAAGGTAATTTTTTAAACTTTCAGATGGCGTAAAGATTATTTTCATGCTGTAATATTTTCGGAAGTTATTAATGGAAAACGCCAAAATTTCACTTAATTTTTAATTAATTAAAATTCTAAATAAAATTTCAAAAAAGGGTTCCGAGGTGCACATTCTCACCCTCCAAAGCAGGTTTGTGCCGAATTTCGTTGCTTTAGGTCCAGCAGTTTGCCCTGTAGAGAACCAATATACACACACATCCTCCTTCATTATTATTAGAGATATGAAGATATGCATTTATAGGTTTAAAATTTGCTAATAATAATTTTCACTTGTTTCGGGTAATATTTTATTTTGTTATGAGATTTAAATAATAGTCTGCAATTTTTTTCCAATATCAGTGCGGAACATTTTATTTCCCAAGAGATTTATGTTCATAATTCTTCATTTTCTATTATTGTTTGTCGTTCAGTCAGACAATTCTTACTGCACTGACATTATACAAATAGCTGAACCTTCCAAATTATTATAATCAAATTCGCTAATTAGTACTTAATTACCTCTAATTAAATATAAAATTAATTGTTATCTATTATTTTGAAGTTACCTAAATTAGAAAAACTGTGCTTGCCCCCCCCCGTCGGCAAATTTCTGGCGCCGCCTCTGCGTTGGCATCGAATGCGCAGGAGACCTATAAAAAAACTCACCGCACATCCTAAACAGTGTTTGCGACGGTAAATAAAATTGCGCCAAAAAAAAAAATTGGTGAGAAAATAGTATGCACCCTAAACTCCAGATTTACCAATTTTTAATTGCAGGGGGGGGGAAGAACTTAAAAATTGGTTTACCTAACCTAACCTGACCTAAGAACTTGGTTTGCTATCAAACATTAATTAGACTACTAAAGCCATTGACTAGAAACATTGCAAAGTCAAGAAAGTGAAAAAGACGGGAAAATCATGAATTGGCTTAGAAAAATTATCTGCCTGAGCGGCGTTCAAAAACGCAAAACTGTTAAGTGGTTAATTGAAAAGAGTGAAAAGCATTTATTGGCTGCATCATGAAAATTCCCTCAGTAATAGGTTTTTCAATTTTATGGAAACCCTCAATATAAAGGATAAGAAATCCAACACCATTGTACACAATAACAGACATTTGCAAATTCATTTATAGAATATCATTTTTAATTAAGATAAAAACACTGGTACTTTTCCAAAAGTTTTACAGTAGTTTTTGTGAAACATAATGATCATGAAATTCATCAAATTTTTGTTAGTGAAGTAGCTGCCAAACAATAAATTAACACAAAACAATATAATGCTATAATATTGTAAATGTAATATTAAATAATTTAAGTAATAAAGTGAGTTTGCATAACTTTCATCAATTGTTAGGTTTTAACTGTAGTAAATCTACTAACAAATTTGGTATGTTATGTAATATGTGATGAAAACAAAATTAATTTTGGTTTATATTTATTCAGTTACCTTAAAATTATAATGTGTTACATATTGCAATATCTGTGCATAATGAATATCATACCTTTTTAGAATTCTATGCTTGTGTGAATCCAATGCAAAAAACCTCAACTCAATAACCGGAATTCCTACACAAGAAAGAAGACTCACTTGCACCTAATAATACGTATATTATAGATTATGCACAACAGTTTACAAAACAAAATAATTAAGGATATTCTGACTACGAAAAATCTAGCTCTCAACAATATACACAAAATTCTTACTTCTCACTAGTGACGTGTCGTTCTCTCCGGAACGCATCCGAAGATCCGGATCTTCAAAAGGAACGAAATGACTCGAGTTCAACCAAAAGGAACAAATCCATTCCTCTTTAAGGACTGGGATTCCCCCTCAGAGTCCTTCCTCTCCCCGTTCGGATTGGGACTCCTCGTTCCAGAGTGAACGACAGGTGCTTTGGGTGGGAGGGAGAAGGAGATAGGAAAAGAGAGAGAGAGAGAATGTTGTTCTTGTTCCTGCAGGCGGAAGGCGTCTTGCCTGTGAGATCGCTATGTTTTGTTGCAGCAGATAAGTTTCTAATTCGCGGGGGGAGGATGCTAAGACTCGGTTGATTTGAATGAAAGCAATCATTTACGCTGTGCATACAGATCGATTTCTGATGTTTTTTTATAGTAGAATAGTTGATTTGATCAAGGATTCTAACTTTTTAGTTTTTCCAATTGGGATAAAGAATTTTTTTTGTGACTATTAAATTCAAGGCTTTTTATATTGCTTGAGAAAATTCTTATAACAGTAAAGCCTGAAAAAAACAACTCTCTTTACTTTCATCAGTGTTTCTTCATGTTCCCATCTTTCACAGTAGCGAATTTAAATTTTATAAGCGTTTTAATGATTATCCCAAATTGAAAGTTAATTAAAAAGGCTAGATCTTATGTATACTCAAGTGTAATATTGCAAATAAAGAACCAGAAACAACACAGTTTTATTCACTATCATAAACTCCACCGCTCTGTTTCGATTTTTTATTCTTCAAAATTCTTTTTTTAAGCCTATTCTCAGACTTTAAAATTTTCTTATTCAGTTATTTTAAGCCTTCTTTTTCTTTGCATTTGGGCAATGATAAACAATATAATTTCGAAGAACATGCTAAAATTTCTAGTTTAAAAGAAGACCTGATGTTCTAACTTAATTTGATGACCTTCTGCCGCCATTTTAATTACCCCTTCAATCTGCATGACCTGAGAGTTTCTCCACTTCGTAGTATTTTAACATTACGCACAATATCATATATTTGGGCAAACAAATTATTTAGAATAATCTACTATCAAAATAGCTTTCTCTTCTAACCAAAAAGAAATTGAGAAATCTGATGCATTGAAAAAAAGGAATTTGCAATATATCATAAAAATTATTAAACTACTTTCTTTGACGTACGTCTTATAAAATAAATTAATAATAATTATAATTAAAAATTGTTGGAAATTATACGCGGTTGACTTTCCTTCAGTCTCCTCATTCAATCTTCTAACCAATCAC
>BGPR01041679.1:0-13538 GCA_013235015.1 Araneus ventricosus | reverse complement strand
CCCCATTGATTTAAATGTTCCAGTTTAGGTAACTGTTCTTAGGACAATCTAGGCAACTTTTGGACAACAACAAATCCCTAACCTTACTTTAAACATTTTAATAAAATTATGACAATAAAGTGTGGTCAAACAAATTTCCTATCTGAGGATGCACTAACATATTTTCTGACTTAATTTAAAACAGCGTAAAGCCTTTTTGTCTTCTGTTAAGATAATTAGTTGATGACACCTAAATCTAAACACTTGTCCTCCAACCTAAACCGTGTAGCGCTTTCTCTTAAATATTATTTCATACAGCCTATTTACATTGTAAACATATAAAGGGTATATCAGACGGCAGTGTTGTGTGTGCATTTTCTGTCAACCAAGGGACAATTCCACTCGCCAAAAGTTTGCAGCACGTGACGCATTGAGACAACGAGTTAGACAGGATGTCTGCAATCATGGACTTATGTACGAGTTTTCAGGATTGTTTACTCACATTAAAAACCTTGATTTCATCTGCTTCCACTTTGAAGATCCCATTGACTTAGCATTACACCAGAATTATGTAGTACAGGCAATTAAACGTAAACAAACAAAACAGAAAACTCGACCATATTGCATAGATAGCAGAACGTTTTATAAACTACCCCTTCCTATTGCCGTCTTTCTGGTCACATTTTTTAAATTTAATTTAAAAAAAACACTTTGCATACATTTTATGACTCTTTGAAAATTAAATGCGATATAAAAAAACCAGTTATTTGAAACAGACAACATTTGATTTGATATTTAAAATTGACAACAGCAAAAATAATTGTTATTCAAAAAAATCGTGGAAACATTTTACTTGATTTATAAAAGTCATTTGTTTGAGTTTTCAATTTCTTTATCTTTCAAAAATAACAGTTTATTACATTCATCATACAAATGTTACTCATGCGATTATTGCTGCCATTTTCAATGGTTTCAAATCTTGCGAGCACAGGTATTTTATAAATTTGTGGGCATCTTTTTCAGTTTTGCAATGATTTAGACCAGAATTTTTAAGCTACTGCAATTCATGATCCAATTGACATATTCGGAACATGACTGAGACCAATGTCATGTTCATGGCCAAAAACAAAGCAACTTGCATATTAGACCATTTCAATTATTCCACAAAAAATCATAATGCTTGGATTAAATTTTGTTATTTTATGAAGCATAGGAATTCATTTTTATGGAGGGTAATTTGTATCGAGTATGAACTGCAAACTATAACAATACTATTTTTTGGAAAATGATAAGAATCAATTATTTCTTAGTTAAATAAATGCTGATAACTGATATATTTGAGTTGAGATTTCTGAAATTTTGTGGAATGCAATACTTTTTGGTATCCTCTTATTCTAATTTCATAAAATTAAGTTTAATTTTCAAAAAAAAAAAAAGTCTTACTTTTCTATAATTGGGCATTTGTTGGCTTCTTGTGCATTTAATTGCTTAAGTTAGACCATTCTTAAGACTGTTTTTAGAGATCAAACAAACATTTATTAAATGATTAAAAACAAATCCATTCCATAACTTACCGTAACTGTGTACTTCTTAATTTCATTCTGCTGTACTATTTTTAAATCAAATTCAAAGCAAG
Source organism: Araneus ventricosus (assembly GCA_013235015.1). Taxonomy (NCBI): domain Eukaryota; kingdom Metazoa; phylum Arthropoda; class Arachnida; order Araneae; family Araneidae; genus Araneus; species Araneus ventricosus. The sequence goes on along the minus strand of BGPR01041679.1, from coordinate 11,923 downwards.
ATAACATCTGGCTGTTGCCATTTATCTGAAAACATACTATCTTACAACAATAAATAAATTAAAGTCATACTTTTGTGAAGCATTAATAAAAATATGCTTACACATTACATAAAGTGAAAGAGTCAGTCAAGTTCAATATCTTAAAAAACACTGAATTACAATTAAATAAAAATAATGTTAATAACTATCTTATAAATATGAAACATTGTTATAGAAGAAAAATATTTTTTTAATGTAAATGGCATAGCTTAGCTTACACTTCACATGCAGGTTATGTTGATTTTAAAAAATTAAATGTGATTTTTAAATGATATTCGTACTTGATTTATTACATACTTTCACTACATATCAGATAACTTGCTTCAAATGAAAATGTACACACAATCATAAAATAAAACTACTCATAATGAATCTCGGTGAGATCTTTCCATATCACAATTAAAATGGAAAACAAACAAAATATAACAAAGCATTAATTTCACAGGAATTGGATTTTCTTATATGCATAGGCATAGTTTTACAAAATGTTTATGACAAAATTCAAAATTACAATTAATAAACTAAAGTTTTGTAGTGCAAAAAAATATTGAACCATATTAAATTAAATTTTTCTTTTCTATTAGTAAATAAGTGAGATTTAAAAAAAATCTTTTTCAGAGAAAACTCCCTTACACAAACCTCACTTCTTTATTTCCATATTAATATCAATAGCACTAACAGAAAAATTTATTAGTCAATGATTAGTTAAAAAGTACAAAGATTTCCTTTCACACACATGAACTGTGCACGAAGCAAGACTTATGAGCAAAGCCCTTGTTGCATATATTATATATGTGAGGATTCTTTTTAGTATCAGTTAAATAAATTCAAATTTATATGACATTTTTGTGAAAACCATGTGGAACAAATACATAAACATGAAGTATATACAAATATGTAAATGTATCCGCAGTGTTAGCTTTTCAGCAAGTTCTCTGTGACAAATATTTCACAAACAAGAGATTTTTTCATTTGTGTGAGTAAGTAAATGTCTCCTTAAACTCGTCTTTAGAGCATATTTTTTGTCGCATATCTCACATACATGAGGCTTTTCATCTGTATGAGTAAATAAATGCACTTTTAATTTAGAATTTTTAGTAAATCCTCTATTACATATTTCACAAGCAAATGGTTTCTCTCCTGTATGAGTAAGTAAGTGTTGCTGAAGATTTTCCTTTCGAGGGAATGCTTTGTTACATATTTCACAAGCAAAAGGTTTCGCTCCTGTATGTGTAAGTAAATGTTGTTTTAACCCAAACTTATCAGGATATGATTTGCTACATGTCTCACAAGTAAAAGGTTTCTCCTTTCCATGAGTACATAAATGCCTGTTTAAATGGCTGATTCTAGAAAATCTCTTGTGGCATATTTCACATATATGAGATTTCTCTTTCGAATGACTAATTAAATGCAATTTTAAACTAGCACTTTGAGAAAATCTTTTGTTGCATATTTCACAAATATGAGGCTTTTCTTTTGGATGAGTAAGTAAATGTAATTTTAAACTAGCATTTTCAAAAAATTCCTTGTTACATATTTCACAAATATAAGATTTCTCTTCAATATGGGTAAGTGCATGAAATTTTAAAGTATTTCTGTGACTAAATCCTCTGTTACATATTTCACAAACAAATGGTTTCTCTCCAGTATGAGTAAATAAATGCACTTTTAAATTACTATTTTTAGTAAATCCTTTGCTACATATTTCACAAACAAATGGTTTCTCTCCTGTATGAGTAAGTAAATGTTGCTTAAAATTCTCCTTACGATTGAATGCTTTGTTACATATTTTACAAACAAACGGTTTCTCTGCTGTATGGATAAGTAAATGTTGTTTTAACACGATCTTATCAGAAAATGACTTGCTACATATCTCACAAGGAAAAGGTCTTTCCTTTTCATGATTAAATAAATGTCTGTTTAAATGACTCTTTCTAGAAAATCCTTTGTGACATATTTCACACACATGAGGTTTCTGTTTTGTGCGAGTATGTAAATGTGTCTTTAAACATTGCTTATCAGCAAATGCTTTGTTACATATCTCACAAACATGAGGTTTCTCTTTGGTGGAGAAATTTACTTCGCCTTCTTCACCAGCATTCATGCTTTGCTTACAGAGATTTTGTAAAACCAACTTATTTCCGATATCAGCAATCCTGAATGTTAAGTCTAAAGTCACATTGATAAAAGTTCAATGTGACTTTATGCTAACAGGTAACTTAACTTTTGCTACTGAATAATAGCATAATAGATGATGATGAAGTATTTTGAGATGTATGGCTCGCCCCTTCGCCGCTTAGCATAATCGAAATATTGATTAAAATGTGTTGAATGGGATTTATAGCAACAAAGGCCGTTATCCCCTTATTCCAAAAAGATGCACTTAATAAATGTCAAAAGACTTCAAAGATTGTAGAAGATCCTCAGATGCCACTTATTAGCAACAGTTTTTTTTGAATAAAGGCTTTGAATGAAGAACAAAATTGAAAGTCAAAGTTAAGTTTAGCACAGAGATTTAACCTATGATTTGAGCATTTGGAACAGAACAAAATAATGTGTTCAATGTTATTATCAAGATTGCAAATTTGACAACGAGGGTTATTGTGTAGGCCACATTTATTCAACAGAGCCGGAGTAATAATCATCCAGGTTAAAAGTGGTACAATTATGTTATCCTCTCTTATATTGAATCGAAATGTTGTTTACATGATGACAGGTTTGACAGTATGAAGCGGATTGATTGATTGATAACACGGGGTTATAGAATTTTTAGCTTTTAAAGTCTGTTCTCTCCGCATTTACAAATGTTCTATCTAATTAACGCCAAAAAATTTGAGAATTTGAAAGAAATTGTGAATGTTTTTTTCCCTAAGACCGAAGATATTTTTCTTTTAAGTTCTTTGAATCTGAAGGCTGCTGAAGGATTTAATCCCGATTTGTTCCAGGGACAACATCGAATGGTTGAATGTCTTGAGTAATGAAGTAATATATGATTCAAATTGTTGATTTTGCTGATGTATTACAAATTGTTTATTGGAAATATTAAATTCATTCAAAAGACCAGGTTGATCTTATCTATTGTTCTTTGTTCATGTTGAGATGGTTCTAATAACCTGAATTTCGCCAAGGTGTTCGAAATATTCGTTATCTCTATAATCTTCTGGAGTGTTTTTTTTAAAGAATTTTGTTTGATCCAGGATAGGAGATCTTCCCATGAAATACATGAATGGTTGGGGGCTATGTTTTGTGACTGATTCTGCGGATAATTTCTGCATATCCAAACAGTAATTTGCACTTTGCTTACTTGCGAACAAAACATTACAAAATTAAAATTCTTAATCACGCTTGGGTGGTCCAAAAATGCATATTATAACTGCATTAATTTTTTTTAACAAGCTTTAATCTTATATAAAATATTTTTATTTTGAAAAATTGTGAAATTATAAGCATCAGAGGTAAAGCCAACTTTAACTTTTTTTTTTTTCAGTAGCGAAATCAGAAATACTTCAGTTGTGAAGCCTCGGTAGCGCAGGCATAAAAACTAGTGATGTGCCAGATTCCTTCCTCTCGTGGAGTCGGATCCACAGATCCGAATTCGGCTGCGGATCCGGATCCGCAGATTCGTTCCGACTCCGAAACGTAAATGGATTTATTGCCCATAATTTATTAAAGTATTTATGCAAACAGTATTATGAATTATTGAACTTGTATTTTAATAAAACTATGTACCATAATTAATAACATTATAATTTTAATTATGTAATTAATTATGTTGATATTAATTTTAATGAATAATTTTGATTAATAATTATAAGTAATTATATTGATGATAATTTTAATTACTAATTATAGTTCTAAATTAAAATTTCTGTTAATTATTTAAAATTGAGTCAGTGAGTTTAATTAAACTTTGCAAGAATCTTCAGTATTTTGAGACGCTTTTGATTTCTATTTTCTGGTTAGGACTTCCGATGAATGTCATTTAATTTGTTGAAACAATATATTTACGGAAACGTTCAGTAATGAAATTTTAGCTCAGATTTCTTTCTAATTAAATATAAAGTCACCCAATCCTAATGAGCTCTATACAGTAAAAAATCTTTTAATCATCATCAAAGAATATAAAACTCTTTGCAGTTATCAAAGATCCACTGCTGTAAAAATCTGTTATTAACAATATTAACAAAATGTAATTTTTTGGTAAATTCCTGTCAGTTAAATTAATTGCTTTTAGATTTTACCGGACAAGTCACGTGACTTGCTCGGGAGAACGTCGTGTTACGAACCTATTGATATGGGTTTGATCTTCACTAAGCATAGTCTCTACAAGGTTAATGTTTTATAAATTTTAATTTCTGATATTCTCTTTAAAAGGTACTTTTTATAAAATATATTCATCAATTTATTTTATTTCACTCTTTATTTCCAAACCTAATTTATTATTAGATAAATTTTGAATAATTCCTTAAACTTATATATAAGTATGGGGGAACTAAATTAGAATAGGAATTATTTAACATTTGTTTAATAATAAATTAGGTTTGGAAATAAAGAGTAAATTAAAATAAAGTGCTGAATATATATTATAAAATAACTTTTTAAAGAGAATATAAGAAATTAAAATTTTCAAAACATTGTCTTGCAACGACTCTGCCTGCTCAGATTCGAACCTCTGTCAGTATGGTTCCAAACATAGCGTTTTACCAACCTTGCCACGTAAGCATGTACTGTGGATGGCATACTTAAATGAAGTGTTCAAAACCAAAAGGTATATAAAACAAATTTTGAATTTACTCACATGGAAAAATATTATTTCTTAATAATTTCTAAAATGCGTGCCTGTTTGTTGACTTATCTTAAACTTTTATACCAAAAATTCATGACTGTTGAAAAAAGTACAGACTCAAATTTTTCTCTTGAATAGTTTTTATCAAATCTATTAATTTCAATGTACCGAAATTCAACTAATGAAATTATTTATGAAATTGAAATCTTGAGTTAAGAACAAAAAACTATAATTATTTTTAATTATAATTATTCTGAATTCTTTTTACTTGCATCTTCTTTTTACTAGCAACTCTTTTACTTCTCAGGCAATATCAAAAGAATCCTTGATCAAACCAACTATTCTACTGGTTCTTTTGTAAACAACCTCAGAAATCGATCTGTATGCACAGCGTAACTGATTGCATTCATTCAAATCAACCGAATCTTAGCATCTCCTGATCCACGCGAAGGAACTTATCTGCATCCAAGTTCGTTCATTCCAGAACGCCACAAATCCTCTTCTAAGATTATGTATCCGAATCAGTGATTTAGAATCGGAATCATGATACCGCGGAATCAGTAAATCCGATTCCGATTCATGAATCCGATTCCGCAGATTCGTAAATCCGAATTCGCCGATTCACGAATCCGATTCCGTGTATTCGTTTTTTTGGTCGTAATCAGATCCGGTCGTTCCTTTTGAGGAGCCGGATTCGCGAATTCGTTCCGGAGTGAACGAGACATCACTAGTTTGTAGTACACGTATTATTTGCGTGTTGTGTTATTAAGAAGTTCTACGAAGTACATATGATCGTTTTTCTATTTAATGACTAATATGTTCACAAAATACATTTGATTTGATTGGGGGTTTTTTGAGATTTTCAGCAACAAAGGCTATTATCCCCTATTCATTCTAAAGTTCGTTTCAATCCGTAATCAAAAAAAGGAATGAAAATTGCCATTAAAAGATGGGCTAAAAATTATTCCCGATCCGATTCGGTCAAGAGAGAAAAAAAAAAAATGACACCCTCCTAGAAAGGCCTCCATATTCTTTTTCCACAAAATGCAACACATAGCTTTTGATTTGGTTTCAACTTCGCTGCATCTTGAACCGGTCAGGTCAAACAGTATTGCATTTATTTTGTACAAACATAAATTACTAGCTAGAATTGACTGTTAACTTTTATTATTGTGCCATCTGAACTTATGCCTTTACCTATGGTTGATTAACATTCATGACATTTCGTATTTTCTACAACAAAAATAAGTGAGTTTTAAAAATATCACTGAGCAAGGCAAAATGCTGGTGAAGAAAGTGAAATTCATTACTCAGACAAATCGGAATTTCTGCTGATTCTATACATTGTTGTTCTAGTCATTGAATTGATTCTATACATTGAATGTGTAAAAGCGAATAAAGAATAGTCGTTTGAAAAGAAGACAATCACTTTCGAAAGTTTAATAAGTCACAAATGTCATATACTCGAAGATCTTGTGATTATGCTTTCGACACAGTAGAGAAAGAAACCCTAATTTGAGATACAAAGGATTTTCTTACAACTCTTGCTTAAACACACAATTACTTACTCATTCACGAAAAAGCATATTTGTTGTAATGTCTGAAACAAAACATCTCACACAAAGGCAAGAAGAACTTTTTGCTTGTGATATCTGTAACAGAGCATTTTCTCAGAAGAGATATTTAAAAGAACATTTGCCAATACATACTAATGTGAGAAGTCATTTTTGTGATGTCTGTAGCAAAGCATTTTCTAATGAGAAAAATTTAAAAGCACATCTGTCAATACATGCTAATGTCAAAAAAAGTCATTTTTGTGATGTCTGTAACAAAGCATTTTCTAATAAGAAAAATTTAAAAGCACATCTGCCATTACATACTAATGTGAAAAATCATGTTTGTGATGTCTGTAACAAGGGATTTGCTCAAAAGTCTAGTTTAATAGGACATTTACGTACTCATACAGGAGAGAAACCATTCCTCTGTAACATATGTAGCAAAGCTTGTGCTGGAAAGAGTGAATTAAATAATCATTTACGTCTTCATACAAACGAGAAACCCTTTAGTTGTGATATATGCAACAAAAGATTTGCTTTTAAGAGTAATTTAAAATCACATTTACTTACTCATACCAAAGAAAAGCCTCATATTTGTGAAACATGTAACAAAGGATTTTCTCATAAAGCTGGTCTAAAATATCATTTACTTACTCATATGGAAGAGAAAGAGAAACCCTTTGTTTGTCATGTATGCAGCAAGGGATTTGGTCAACAGAGTCGTTTAAAAAAACATCTACTTGTTCATGCCAAAGTAAAGCCTCATATTTGTGAAATATGTAACAGAGGATTTTCTCAAAAGCCTTGTTTAAAATTGCATTTACTTACTCATGCAAAAGAGAAACTTTATGCTTGTGAGATATGTAGCAAGTCATTTCGTGATAATTTAGAGCTAAAGCAACATTTACTTGTTCATAAAGAAGAGAAACCATTTGTTTGTGAAATATGTAACAGAGGATTTACTACTAAAGGTAATTTAAAAAGACATTCATTTATTCATACTGGAGAGAAACCATTTGTTTGTGAAATATGTAACAAAGGCTTCATTCAAAAGGGTAACTTTCAACGTCATTTACATACTCATTTAGGGAAAAAATGATTTGTTTGTGAAATATGCAGCAAAACATTAAAAAATAAGCAGTGTTTCAAGCTACATTTAATTATTCATACATCACTTTCTAGAAAGAGCAATATATCTATAATGGAAAAAAGAAACCATTTCCTTCTGAGATTTGTAAAATGTCATTTTCTAAAAAGATTGACTTAAGAGGAAGTTTTCTTATTTCTACATGAGACCAAACATTTTTTTATGAAATATGTAGAAAAGCATATGCTAGTAAGTCTCATTTGAAGCGACATTTACTTACTCATGCAGTAGAGAAAGTTTGTGAAATATGTAACAAAGCATTCAGTGGAAAGGAGAATTTCAAGCAACATTTACTTACTTATACTAACGAGAATGTATATATATACATTTCACATACATATAATACATGTTTGTGAAATATGTAACAAAGCCTACACTGATAAGTATTATTTGAAGCAACATAAACTTGCTCATACAGGAGAGAAACCATTTATTTGTGAAATATGTGGCAGAGGATTTACTACAAAATGTAATTAAAAATTCATTCACTTACTCATACAGAAGAGAAACCATTTGTTTGAAAAATATATTACAGAGGATTTACACAAAATGGCAGTTTGAAACTGCATTTATTTACTTATACAAAAGAAAAGCTTCATGTGGGAGATATTCGACAAAACAATTTCTGGAAAGAAGTGTTTACTTACTCATATGAAAGCAGGAATTTTGTGTTTGGCAAATATAAGTCACATAATTTTCTCATAAGCAAACATTGAAGATTCTGTCCAAATTGTTTTCTCATAAATATTATTTCAATTTTTATTTAGCTACTAAGGTTTTGCACATAAGTCACTTCAAGGACAATTCATGTGAACGGAAAAACTTTGTACATTTGAACAAATCTAAGACTAATAAATTTTTTAGTAAGTGCCATTGATATTTGCATGAAAATAAAAAAAAAATTGTGAAAGATGTAAGGGTAATTGTAAAAAATAAGGATTATTTCAAGCTACTTACTCGTACATTACTTTCTAGAAAGAGCAATTTTATCTAAAAATATTTTTCTAAAATCATTCTTATTTACTACTCATATAAAAGGAAAAAAAATTATGTTATAAATTAATGAATCAATATTTTTGTTTCTCTACAAATCGTATCACTTTCAACATAGATGTGTTTTGTTTTTGACTTTTTCATAAACATAGTTTTATAAACTATTTTTTGTTTATAAGAAAATCCATTTTCTTTCATGTTGTGCTTTGTTATGTTTTGTTCATTAATATTTTGATTGCGCTAGGCCCAGATCTAAAAGGGATGTAATTATGAGTAATTTTATTTTATAATTGTGTGATTTCTATAGTCTTTCAAAATAAGTTCGCTAATATATACGTTGTTTGAGAAAGGATATAAAAAATCAACTATGAATAACAATTATGAATGGCATTTAATTTCTGTAAATCAACGAGTACCCTGCAAGTAAAATGTAAGCTAAGCGGGGAGTGTTCGGAACGTATGGATGGTCTGGATGTCGCCAATTTGTTTACATCCGGCATCGCCAAACCACTTCCCTATTACTAATCGGCGCACAGCTCTCTCTCATAAACCCTGCGTAATGCCGTATGCGCAGTAGAATGTTCTTTACGGCGTATTGATGCATACATTTGCTTTGTGATATATGCATCAATACGTACTGCGCGCTTCGTACGAACAAGCAAACAATTTTTACCTTTGAAACTTTTATGACTGCTCTCGGCCTTAGGTGAAAACTTAAAAAGCCTGTAAAAATCTATAAGAAATAATATATCAAGCAAATACAAACAAATAAATACAATAAACCGGGAGGTAGAAAAAAGAAAGGCATTCTCTTTCACGATTTATTTATTAATTATTCATTTTAATGTACTGAATATAAAAGTTTTTCGATTTATCTGTAACAAAAGTAAATTTAAGTGACCATATTACCTGAACTTCACACTGGGATGCTGTAAATATTTTGAAAGGGGAGTACAAAAATACATTAATAAACAGTGAAAAAATGGATAACTAAAAATATATGTAAAAATCAGGAAGAGATTTTTAAAAAAACTTGCAAGAGATTAAAAGAAATAAAATTAACTTACAATCATTTATCACTTTTTTTTTTTCAAACTCACTCGTAAATTGTTGTATATCCAGTAAGAATTTCTTTTAACTGCACATTTTTCAAGGGATCTTATTTCTTCGCCATTAAAGAAATTTGTATAATTTTGTGCAATTTTTAACATAATCATTAACGGAACTTTTTTCAATTTCTAGTCTTCCTAGTAGCCTCGAAAAATAAGGCAATACATATAACTTTATTTTATAAATACATATTGCAATTTGTTTACTTGTGCTGTCGTATATGCGTTCTTTCAGAAATAAGAAATTTACTTTCCATCTCCTCCCATTCATCAACAGTCTCTTAAAAAAGCGTCATCCTTAACAGAAGAAAATTAACTACAATACATGTGTGTGTGTGTTCTATCCAATATATATATTATAAGCACACTCAACGATTCTTCAAAATCAAATGACTGATGAATTTTTTCCTCCCGTTTAAATTCTATTATTACACTTGATGTCCCTTTAAATACCTATTTTTTTCAAATCACACGCACACAATGAGAAAAAACTTCACTTTCAAGCTCCATAAAATAAAAGGGCGACCATATTCTACGTATAGCGAAAAAGTTCGGAAGAATTCTCTAGAAAATAACATTTCTAAAAACTGAATCTAATAAATATTTTTTAATGTAAACTGTTAACTTTTCAATAAAAAAAGGATATAAATTAGTATCTATTTTCCAATTCCATATGCTCAAGCAAGACGATTCGTTGCGACTGTTGTCTGGTCAGAAACTGAGTATTCTACAAACACTACCAACTTTCCCGCCAATGATGACATTTATTTATTGTCATCCCTTTGTGTCTTCCGGGTCTATTCTGGTACCCCCGGTTGGGTTGGGAGACATCACTTTTCCCGTTGTTAACGTGCGGAAAAAGTAACGTCTCCCAACCCAACCGGGGGTACCAGAATAGACCCGTCCATCTGGAAGGGACGAGGGAAATTCCTGAAGGAGTGGTTCACGTTTAACAATCTAATTTCCTGCTTTTAAAGCAGGTGCGATGGGAAAAAATCTTTGCAACTTGATTTTTAGAGAAACAGAACTGAATTATTATTATTATTTTTCAAACACTTCGTGCATAAGAAACGTGCTGAATTCCGTTAGCATATCAAATGAATTAATTAAATTCTGCCAAAATAAACTTTTCTTATAATAAAAACCACGTTTGGATTAGTAATTATTATTATTAATTAAGATAGATGTTTGTTGCATTATTTAATGTAAAACTCTTGTATGGGAGAGTTTAAAATGTCATATAATTTGATCTAATGTGTTTAGGTCTAGGCCATTATTAAAGTTTTCCTCTGTTTCTATATAAATGACAGCCGAAAGAATTTAAAGTGAAATATACAGTGAATTTTATTTTTAATGGAATAAATGAGAATTTTTTAAAAAATTTGTCTACTTCTAAGACTTGCATTCTTCGAATAACTTTTATCCGATTCAACAAAAATAGTTATTATAATAAAAAATTATATTTTTTATTCAATAATAAAAACAGAGAAGCTGCTAAGAAGTATCATAAAATGCTGTAGTGTCTGTACTAAGACCTTCAAGTTCTGTAAAATGTTATTGAAATTATTCTCACAAAGTGTTTCTTGACCTTTACAAATATAGTTATTATTTTATAGAATATATATACGCATATAGTTCTTTAATATATTTATTTTTTAAATTATTCTCTGTGAAGAGTTCCACTTCAAATTCCGGCAAAATGTTATAAATATCAAACAAAGGTAAATAAACGAAATCTTCAAAATTCACCCAATTATAAAAGATTATATAATTTTTTTTTTTAGATTTTTGAATAAGATTCTTTTTTTTTTCCTTCTTCTTCTTCTAACTAGATTTTCATAATCATAAATTGCGAAGTGCGAGATTCTCAGTCTAATCGAAGAAATTTATTTTAGGATTGAAGTTATTTAATAGTGATCATAATTTCCTATAGATAGATAGAATTTGAGTCTAGAAATCATTAAGAGGCCGTGTAATTACATAGTACTAAACTAAGTGTTCATTACGTAAGAATAAACAGATTTATTGAAACGAAAAATACTGGTTTTCTTTTGTTTCTGTTAATGTTTCAATATTGGGAGATTGAATGATTACATAGAGTGGCGATAAATAAATCGGATTATTTGTAGATATGAAACCATCAATCAATTGTATTTTCATTAAAAAAAATTTATAATTCCGACATTAAATATTCCATCTGCTATTGTATCCCTTGATAAATAAATTTTTAAAAAACTATTTAAGGTAGTCCAGAAAGATATTTCAATAATTTCTGGAAAATAGTTTTGAGTCA
>BGPR01041678.1:0-13538 GCA_013235015.1 Araneus ventricosus | reverse complement strand
TCATTAGCTGGATTTCCATTACGTGATTGCTCGACGGGGGCGAAAAAAAATCATACTGTATCCGCGTCGACACTAATCCTCGCTGCACCACTGTTTTTTTTATTCGTACAGCCACGAGCACTACTTATCCTCTTTACTCCATGTTATTTTGTTTGCATGTTCACTGCCAATAGGCTCTGAGGTTTTAATCAGCTAATAGACAATGATCTACTAACTTGCCTTGACATTATTTTAAAGATTTTTAGAAAAATTAATACGCCTCTAATTGCTCCTAGAAAGAACTGCAAACACCCACGTCAGCGTACGATTTAATCATTGCAAGCCCATTCTAAAGATCAGCGAATCTTTTTTATTGTGTTCAATTGAATTCCATTAAGTGAGCTAGGGAAGCGCAGCATAATTAAAATCAAGCCACTCTTTTACAATAAAATAATCAATTTCCATCAAACAGGAAGAGGAAAAAACAAACCACCATCCTTTAATTGATGATTATTTTTTGGGCCACGTCTTTGTGCCACTGTTCTTCTCATTTCTACCGTCCAGCGGAGGAAGGGGAGAGAAAGACCCAGACGATACAAGGCGCCAACAGTTCAATCCCTCCATGTACGTATACATTCCGAAAGCCATGTATTTATGCTAACGTCTTCTTTGTGACGAGTTCTTTCCTTCCCCCTTGCTCCACCAATCCTGGCCAGCTTCCTTGGACACCCCTCCCTTACGCAACCCCCCCCCTGCTTAACTTATATAAGACCCCCTTTCAGCCCTCCCCAAAGCCCTTAATTCTAACTTCGGATTTAGAAGGACCATTGACAGCTCAGGGTTTCGTCTCCAAGGGTCAATTGTAAAACAATTTAAGAAATCGTTTGGCATAAGGAAATTATTGAAGAACGTTACTGGAGGAAAGGGTGTTGCTGTGGAAAGTACCTTTTCGAGAGAATATCACTGTGAATAAGGTCTTGATATGGGTTTGGGCAGGAAAGTACTTTTTTTCTCTCTGAAAAGCCTAACTAGAATTGTTCTCTCTTCAAATCGTAAACTGGGGGGGCTCTGTATTATTCTCTGCAGGAGTAGAGTCAGCAGTTGTGATCTAGGCTCATTATTCTCTTGGCGTTTTAGAAAGAGACTTTGAGGAGTGGATGTCTGAGAGGCCCCAGATTAGTTTCTAGATATTTGTTGGGTGAGCATCATCTCTAGGTAAAACAGAAATATATAGGGATATAAACATTTTTCAGAGAATTTATTAAAATGTTAACTGAGAAATTCGGTTTCTGACTCTAAAATGCCTCATGGCTTTTTTATTAAATTGTAAGAAAAGAGTTAAGTTCCTTAAATTATTTATTTTGGGCAAGTTTGAATCTTAAATAAATTTTATGAATGAAAATGTTTGGTCGTTTTATTAACGTCGACAATTGTCAACATTTGAATAGATTATCAATCTACAAATCTGTAGTAGTATGTTTGCACTGAATTTGCACCTGAAATTTCAAGTATTGATAAAATAAATAAAACATATAAGAATCGATGTAGGATTTATTATTTAATTTATTCAGTTGAAGTCTTCAATTTTTTGCTAATTAAATCATTTTTGGCAATCTAATGTGAGAATTCAGTAAAGTCTGTCTATGTTGTGAAAACACATTTTTTAATGAATAAATCATTTCTAATAAGAGAATTTGAAGTTGATTTACTAGGCATCAGAGTAGTTTATGTTTCTTAGAAAAGTTGCATGGATTAAAACTACTACATTATGATCATTCGATTTTAAATATATATAGATTTACATATCTGATTTCATAAAATTGATAAATCAGATTCTATATAGTTCTAACATCAAAATAAATATGCTAGTAAATGCTTTTCAATGCTACTGTTTCTTTTAAATTAAAACAACCTTCATTCATTTGCATTTTTTTTTTACCATTGTATTTTTAAGCAAAATGATTTTATAAATAATGTAAATAAAGGCGCATGATCTTTTTTCAGATTTTTTTTAAATGCATATTTTACTTTTACAGCAGCAGACTTTTTGCCCGGGATTATGTTTATATTTCATTGCGCAAGTGAGAAATAAAGCATGAAAAAACTTTCATTCGCAAGAACAAAGTATTGCCCCGTATGTTCATAATAAAGGGATTTACAAGAATTGTATGAAAATACTTAATTTTAGCAGAGGTTATTTGTCTCCGGATATAGAAGAAATACCGGAAATTTTACATTTTTCATATCCAGAATTGAGTTTGTGAAATAAAGACTTCTCTAATCTTCGTTGTGATATATCTCAAATTGACACACAGTTCTATAAGATACTTATATTCGACACCAAACACTCAAGGAGACGCCTACTACTACTCTCATTCTACTTGAGCCTAGGGAGACCTGGGACTTCTGAGATGCACAAAACGTCCGAGTTCAAATGCTTTCCAAAGATAAAAGAGATATAAGACAGAATTTTACATTCGACAGCGTCACTCTCAGATACGCCTACTACTGCTCTCTACAATTCCCATGAGCACAGGAGTTACTGGGACTTCTGAGATACTGAAACGACCGAGTTCCTCTTTTAAAAGATAAAGAATGTAAGATAATTATATTCGACACCGTCACTCAGAGACGCCTACTACTACTCTCTGGTTACTATGAGCCTAGGAGACTGGGACTTCTGAGATACTGAAAAAAAACCGACTTCATCTTTCAAAGAGATAAAGAGATATAAGATAATTATATTCGACAACGTCGCAAGAGGGCATACCTACTGCCACTCTCCTCATTCCTGAGCCTGGGGGCCTGGGAGCTTCTGAGATACTGAAACGACCGAGGTTCTGTACAAAGATAAGAGATATGAATAATTATATTCGACAACGTCACTCAAGACTGCGCCTACTACCTCTCTGATTCCCATGAGCCAGCCTAGAGGATTGCAGGACTTCTACGAGATACTAAAAAAAAAACCGATTTGCTCTTTCAAAGATAAAGAGATATAAGATAATTACATTCGACAACGTCACTCCAAGATACGCCTACTACTACTCTCTGATTCCATGAGCCTAGGAGACCTGGGACTTCTGAGATACTAAAAAAACCGATTTGCTCTTTCAAAAGATAAGAGATATAAGATAATTATATTGAACAACGTCCTCAGGGCCGCCTACTACTATACTCTGATTACTATGAGCCTGAGGGACTGGGACTTCTGAGATACTGAAAAACCTACTTCCTCTTTCAAAGATAAAGAGATATAAGATAATTATATTCGACAGCGTCACTGAAGAGATATACTTACTCTCTGATTCCTATGACACAAGGAGACCCGCAAGGACTTCTGAATACTGAAACGACCGAGTTCATCTTTCAAAGATAAGAGAAATTCATTACTCCTTAAAAAAACCAAAATGACAGCACCTATTTTTTGTAGAGGGATGGCATCCAGGGATATCCTTTGGCCGACTGGACCAATTGCTCAAAATAGGGCCCCTGGCAAGAGAGCAGCAAGAATGTGCTCAAACTTATTCAAATTAAAATCAGTATCATTTTCGATTTCAAAATATTAGAATCAGGAATTTTTTCATGCTTTTAAATACGTTTCAATCAATGTTGACCAATTTTTTCCTTAGAGCTCTTCTGACTGTTTCAGAATTGAAAAATTGTAATTTTCCAGTTTTCTGAATTGTTTTGTTAGCAAAATGCGTCGTACTTTGTATATAAGTGATCATGAATAAATAACTATATAAGGCCTTTAATTCCTAGAACTTAATTGTCTGTAATGCATCAATCATAAAACAATAAAAAAAATTAGCATTTCTTGAATTAAAAAAATAAGTTTTAAGTAAGTGAATTTATTAAAATGGTTATTTTAAACGTATTAAAATTTTAACGATAATATTATTTTATTTATCAAAAGTTATTATTATTTATTATGTATTATTTATTAAAACAAATATGACGGGGTTATCCAAAATTTTCCATTTTGCCCCACGTAGTAAGGCCTGTCTTGGGTGGCATAGAAAGAGGACTCTGCTTGATCGATGACTGTTAGAGGAAGTTGCACAAGGGAAATGTGTTCGCCTGTTGTCCGAACCTAAGGTGAGGATGAGCTACTCGAACAGAGGTTCACCCCATAGTTAGTGTGATTAATTAAACTTATGGGGTGGAAATTTTTTCCGAGAGATATTTGGGGCTTTCGGAGATTCCGTGCTTTGCTTGAACGGTTATTCAGGCGCTTCAGTACTGAAAGAGTTAATGGTTGCAGTACAGATGCTCGCATCTAGACGAGAGGCAGCAATAATGCCTGAAAGTCAATAATGCCTGAGGAATATTTATGATGCCTAAAGAAAGTCAACCTAAAGTCTATAATGTCTGGAATTATACTACGAAAAACAAATCATAACTTATCAACTAGAGACTATAATGTCTGGAATTATGCACTGCGGAAAACAAATCATAACTTATCAACTAAGACTATATAATGTCTGGAATTATGCTACGAAAAACAAATCATAACTTATCAGCTAAGAGACTATAATGTCTGCTGAAAGCACTGCGGAAAATAAATATAACTTATCAGCTAAAGACTTAATGTCTGGGAATTATGCATACGAAAGAAGCAAATCATAACTATCAACTAACAGAATATAATGTCTGAATTATGCACTACGGCAAAACAAATCTAATTTATCAACTAAGAGACTATATGTCTGGAATTATGCAATACGGAAAACAAATCCAACCTTATCAACTAAAGAGACTATAATGTCTGGAATTATGCACTAGGAAAACAAACCTAACTTATCCAACTAGAGACTAAATGTCTGGAATTATGTACTACGGAAACAAATCATAACTTTGTCACTTAAACTATAAAACTGGAATCGAATAGAACAATATAATTACTAAGACTTATTCTGAAATTATGCATAAAGGACAAGTCAGGAATACCCACAGATTTTATAAAATTGTTGGCAGAAATGCTTACATCCTAAAACTTACCCAAAAAATTTCTGGTAATTAATTTTGTGAATCATTCAGATGAGATCCGTCTCAACAATACACAATGCATACTACATAGCTGTTTCCAATTAATTTAGAAGCTACCATTTTGTATATACGAAATATTTTTAATTCGGAATATTCAATCATAATTTTTTCAACAACTATTTTTGGATTTCCTAATTTGGATTGCAATTATCCTATATTGCCCTTAATGTTTCATAGATCTAAAAATCTTGAATCTTTTACAAATATACGTTACTTTAAATATGTAACATATTTTCCTTGAATCTAGAGAAAGTTTTCCCTTATTTTATAACATTTCTCTTATTATTAATCTATTCCAGCCAATATTTGAGATAAATATCTATTAGAAAAGTTAAAACAAAGACTGTGGGACTAGCACAACTAAAGTAAACATTTTTCATTTATGTGAGCGTAAAAGAAGTTCATTTAAATTTGTAGTCACAGAATTTGCATTCAATAAAATATACACAAGCAATAAGTAAATACAGATTAGCATATCAAATGGTAGCAGGAAGTAGCTCACTTGATAAAACATTGACAGCGGATGCAACTAAATAATGAAACACTTCTGTTTTCTATTTTTATAAATTCATTTTTAAACAAAATTAATTTGTTTTAATGAAGCTTATTATTAAAAAGAAAGGAAAATGTTTAGCCAAATTATTCTCCGCGTGTCTTTATCAATACCACAAGTGGCTCAAATCCTTAATATTCCGTTATCAAAACACTTCTCTTGTTATCTTACAAATTCTTTGACGTTTTTAATTAAATAACATTATGCAGAACAATTACACAATGGAACAAACCCTGACAACATTCCGTTAAATTAAATAACTCCAAAAAGATGAAAAAATCCACTATAAAACAAACAAATCCGGTACCACTTACTACAAAACAACGAATTAATAAGCCTCTACACAACTAACAACGTCCCTTTAATTCAAAAATTGATCGTGCAGGGCGATTTATCTAGTCAGGAGAATTACAAGTTGTAACAATAAATTGCCTGGTACGGATTTAATTTGTTTTTCTCAATTTATTCTTGAAATTAAATCGATTGTTGTTCTACAATGTAGAAACAGTTCCCAAATGATTAGGAAAAGTAAAAGAAAATTAAGGATTTTCTCTTTATATTCTGTGTCAGAAAACCTTTTTTCCTGTGTTTCAAGTAAATGGAGATATAAATATACATGCTTGATATAATAGTTATTAAATTAAAAAAAATATCTTGCAATTTATGCAACTTCCAAAGGCTGTGACATTTTATGAATACAAAACGTTTTATTTATTTAATAGAAATAAAGTTTTGCTCTGGTATCTGGATTAATTATGCTTTACATTTATTAAATTATTAATTGCTTTCTACAGTTTGATAGTAGAAGAATTGCCATACAAAGAAATCTAAACATGTGTTTAGGATTTTAAGATTAATAAAATACAATATTAAAATTAGCATAAAATGCATCAGCTTTGTCAGCTAATTAATAAAATTTAATAAATAATTTTAACTGGATAAAACTTGTTAAAATATTCTTATTAAAATACAGTTTTAATTGTGAATCAAATAAATAAGTGAATAGCTGTGACATCTTGCTTTTCGAATAAAGTGTACAATCTGTTTTCATTTTGTTTCATACGTTTTTTTTGTTTCGATGCATTTTTAATTTGGCTAAATAGTAACTTTTGTGAGTTATGTTTAGTATTGCATTAAAGCCTGCACTAAAATGAAAGAGTTTTGAGATCTAATGACGGATGAGTGGTATGGTGTCGATTTGTTTAAAACTAACTTAAAAGGAATAATAAAACGAATAATCATCCATCTCGATTAAAATGTTTCAATATCAAGTATCTGATTTAGAAATCATTAAAATATGTGCTTATCAAGTATCTGGAATAAGTGCATTTCTAAAAACAGAGAGTTCAGTCATCTTAATACGTGTACTAAGGATGTACAATTACTAAGGAAACCCACAAGTATTTTCTTCTTCTATTATTGTTTAGATCACGGCTGAATGAAATCTGAAACTAACCTTTAAAACATGTAGCATCATCGCCAGCTGTGATGTTAGCTGTATTTGCTTGCGTGTCTACCCCTCCCTTTTTGGTGATGTCTTCTCTTAACCTTTTCCGGCTTGGTGGTCGCAGAAGAGGGCACTAATTTTAAAATTTTCTAAAAAATTCCTTTTTCAATTTGAAACACGGAAAGTTGCACGAAAATGTAGCTGATAGTACTTCTTTTAAAATGTAGATGGCAGCACAATGAAATTTCGCTTTCAAATTGGAAATATTAGAGATTTTAAATGCCTAAATTTCTTGACTCGGAGATAGGATTTTTTTTTTGAGTTTTGACGTTTACAATTTTAGCAAATTCACTCGACAATTTTCCTCTAATATTCTTGAAGTTTTAACTTATGACTTGTGTAAGATTCAACAATATTTTTAAATGTATCCAAGTGGCTGTATCCAAAGTGGTCCTGATATGAGGGAAGTGCCCCCAAAGAGGGACTTCCTCCCTCGGAATGACGTAAGTTAATTTTTTTTTTGTAAATTCTATGTCTAGACAATAAACTAAACCCATTCATGATGCTTTTTCATCATATTTAAAAAAAATGCCTTGCACCGGAAAGGGTTTTAACCAATGGCGAAGGAGCTGCTGCAGTATTAAAGGCGGTATTCCACCTGATCATTCTCTCGCTTTTTGTTATCAACTCACCGCGCTCGTGGTCATATGATGTAGTAGTGTAATTTATATTTTTAACTTAATTGTTGTTCTATTAAATATATTATTGTTCTAAATTTGGATTTTTTTGTGTTGTTTGCACTGTGTCACCAAGAAGTTAACCCTTCTGAAGGAATTAAGTGCAGTTGCAAATATAATGTGAAGTAGGGTGCTGATTGCAGCTCGGATCACATGCCACGGCCCTCACTACATTTAATCAATCATACTCGGCACTCATGGCTCATCTACAGGCACAAACATAATATTATTGCTTTCGAAAATGGAAAGAGCTCTCACCTTTGTTCACACCAGAAGAAAATAAGATGTGCGTTCTCTTTCGGTAGTCCATGATGATATCTTTTCTTGTCTTTACAATGGAATCCGAACTAATTGGGTCTGCAGAATCCGGGAAATTATCCGGTAAATTCGGTGAAATGCTATTGATATACCAAATACAGGAGAGTATGGATTTGGGTGCTCTGCGATCTCTCGTCATGCAGTTTAGTTTCTTACGTCAGAAAAAGATAACCGATTTTTTTCTACTAATTTAGGTGCTGCATTCATTCTTAAATACCAATTCAAATGTTTCGTTTAGGTTAGGAATAGGCATTATTTTTGTTTCGGATACGTAATTGTTGTTTTTTCTTCAGTTTTAATTAAAAGTTTTTCAAAAAATTAAAAAAAGATGTATCCTAAATTTTGGATTTCTGCGGTTCATATTACCGAGTTTCCAATGTATTTATTAACTGGAAATCAAGCCAACTGATACATGCTCAAGAAGTTGGAGAGGGAGAGTAAAACTATCTTCAGGTAGATTACAGGACAGGCATATTAGCTCATAGGAGTAATGGCACAACATCTGAACCAATTCTTACCCACAGGAAATAAATTCAGTTTGTAGAAAATTTGTACTCAACGTATGGGAAACATTTAATAGTTTATAAATATCTGGTGTTGAAAACCATTATTTGAAGTCACACGCACACGCACGCACACAAACACACAAACTCTGCGAAACTTACTGATATTTGGCCAATACTGAAAAATTTCTCGGTGTCTTTAAGTTTGTAAGCTAGGTAGCGGTTACCGACATCTGACAGAAGCATTTTGATTACCGTATGGAATGTAAAAACTCAGTTTGTCTTTGGGAACATGCAGTCCATCATGAAATATTTCATAGTATTCAGAGATATAGATTTATTGATGGTATCATAGGTCCCTGTTTCAATTGTAAAGAGATTCATTCGTGTTCAAACGAAATTTGAGTCCTGAAGCTCAAATTGATATCATAAGGTAAAGGCTATACCTAACGGCCGCGTTCTGCGAGCAGGTTCCGGCTTAAAATGAACTAATCTAACTATTATCTGAAAGTGACATCAAGCATTGAGGCAACCGGTCACACAGGATTTCGGGCATCGTGGACTGTATTCAACCGGCTTAAAAATGCACCAGTATAGTGACGGCCTACGTCACTACAGCATTCTGGGTGAACTACGACAAGGTCAAAGTCGCACCCGATCAGTTTGTTTTCGTCACTTACGTGTATGTTTTTAAGCCAGTGAATACAGTCCACCATGACCGAAATCCCGTCTGACTGGTAGCCTCAACGCTTGATGTCACTGCAAACTCTTGGAGAGTGGTAATGTTTTTTTTTTTTAAGCCGGAACCTGCTCGCACAACGCTGTCGTTTGACATAGCCTTAAGGTTTCCTATTTATACACACTCATGACAAAGATGAAAAAATTGTTTCTCTCTTTGTAAGTGTCAAAAATGGTTTTAATTATGTACTAAACAAAAAGTTTCTACAGCATTTTATGGATATACTTGAACTTAATTCCTCCAACTAGATTCAGAAAATGTTTTCAATGACTTTTTTGAGTGTGCGGAATGCAATAAAAATCCATCTGGGACATACAAAGCGAAATTGAGTTCTTTTCCATAGCTTCGTCAGATTACTTTCACTTACATGGAACTTAAAAGCCAGAATGACTTGATGAAATAAATTTCGCTGATTGAATATTTGTGCTTGAGCTCAGTGAATCTTGCAGAACCCTCTCAAACCGAGCGAGGCGGTCTAAAAATTTCCTCTTAACATAGACGAGGGACTGTCTGAGGCGGGTGACCTCTTTTGAGGTTAAGTGAGGGTCTGAGATCGCTTAGGATATAAGTGCAGTAGGAGATCCAATTATCCTTGCTAACCACAGCCCATTTCAATGCGTCTTAACCCTATGGGCCCTATCTCGCCTCAAACGGCCCGTTCGGCAGAAGCCGGACTCAGGCGGTTTAGGGCGCCTGGGTGAAAGGAAAAATGTAGTTCCTTTCTTTGCTAACAATTGATCTGGCAACCATAGGCTTCGACCTCCTGGAATTTCTGTAAAGAACGTGACGATTCCATTCTGTTTCTGTGAGCGAAAATTCACTCCAGGTTTTGAGGAAATGGAATTCTCACTCTAGCTGGGTTCAGAGAGTTAAGGGAATGGCACAGCAGGGGCGGGGTGATGGGGAAAATGGCCCCCCAGGTTGGGAGAGACTAATTCATGTCGTTGCCACACAAAAAGTCTCGGTTTTAAAGGAGCTAGAAGAAAAAAGTCTCCTTGGCATTAAAAAGTTAAGAACGAAGCATTTATTTACAACAACACACATAAAGACACATTGAAGTTACTACAGATTATTAAAGGTAAACAAGAAAATTGTTTTCCCCTTTTGTTTACACTGCAGTGATTGAGTCAAAGACAGAAGTCTAAGTGACGTAATTGTCAGAACAAGATGTTGAGTCAATTAGAGCATGCGCAGTAACAACCAATAACAGCATACAGAGTTGAAAGGAATTGCTTTAAAGAAATGGGCAGGAATTGAGCATTGAATTCCAACAATATAATCTTTTCAAATAAAATAATCCTTCGTTGAAAAACACAATTAACTCCCCCATTCTGCTTTTACAGACAAATATGTTCGACATCACTCGGAATAATGCATAAACCACAATATTTCATAATCAGTAACTTTATCCGTGATGGAATGCAGATACATAAGAAAAAATGTTTCATGCGAATAAGTAATTTCGAAAAAAGTGTGGTATTTTTAATAGCGAAAGTAAACAACTTTCGTGATGTCTTCTTACGAAAATATGCAAAGTTCATTAATGAGATTGTCCCTTTTTTTCTGACAACCTATTAAAATTGCAATTAAGAAATAAATTGTCGCTTATGACTACCTTAAAAAAATATTTTTTAGGTCTAAATATTGTCTTAGTTAAAATTTATTTAGTAAGGATGTAAACATCCCTGCAAATGTTTGGCGTTTCCAAAATACTCATAAAAATATTTTATTCATTTTTCCTCCTTCAATAATTTACAAGTAAAAATTAAATGAGAAAGCGATGAAAGGCTCCATCGAATGAAGTTGATAATGAGGTTTTAAATTTCATAAAAATGATATTTTTTGTCAATTATAGTGCTTTCGTATCATGAAAGAAAAACTGCTAAATTATAGTTGATAAAGAATAATAGTGTGTAGAGGATTCACTGCCCATCCCACAATTCTTTAAAAATACTACTAAATGTTTTCTCTACCATAATTATCACAGTTTATTTCTTTATTTGCATTGAACTTGTCAACATTTGTGGAACGTAAATTCTGACAAAAATATCAGCTTCATCAAATGTTCTCTGACAACCTCAGCAGCCAAAATGTGCGCTAAGAACAACAACTTTATACCTTGAACTAGGTAATAAATTGGACTTTCCCTGATGTAAAGATTATTTGCTTGATGTAATTTGCTTACTGCGGAATTAAGTGAAAAGTACAGAATATTAAGATATCATTCCATCTATTTATCACAAGAAATCAACTGTTTCTTCCGGTTCAACGCATTAATAGCCACCTTCAGCGAACATCTTGTTTGCCGGGAATATGATTTCAATTGAATCTTGCATCATTTTATATTCATGATTCTCTAAACAACTTAATTTTAAACTTCAGATTGTGGTAGATATTTAACCCATTTTCTATTATTGACCCTGACCTCTTCTGTTTATTGTCTACAGAAATATTTACGTACTTTCGGGATTTCCCTTGCTGATGATATATATATAGTAAATAGTATCAAACATAGTAATAATCAAAATCCAAAAACCTCAAAACCTATGTAAAGATGTCACAACTAATTAAATCCAAAACTACAATTAGAACTTAAATCAGTAAATATTGCATAAACCATATAAATTAAATGAACTCTAAATTAAATAAAGCTACTCTTTCTATAAACACATAATCACACGTAGTCTCCAGTTAGATAAAAAAATATTGCACTTCCAATTACAATATCACTAAAAAGAGATGAAAAAGACAATCCAATATTGAAATCAACAATTATTAAGACTTGCATTATTGGGACCTACACATCGTGTTAACTTAGGTTTACTGTACCAATCCTCCACGAGATCAAATTGCTGGATGAATGAAAGAAAATTTCACAAATTATTTCAAATTAAGAGGAAAAATTACTGTTTTCTAGATAGAACTTAGGCCTTATTTATTATTTCTACATCATGATGATGCGAAAACTATCATCGAATTATCAACATAAATTGACGATTTTGTTGAGAAGATTCGATGAACATGATCTATCAAAAGATCTTTTAATACCTTTTAAAGATTTCTGTTCTACACGTCTCATTTATTTAACTTTTTACATCTTGCATAATTTATAACAAAGTAAGAACTGGGAGAATTTTTCAAGTGTCATTGTAAGTACATTGATTCACAAGTAAAACCTATCCAGACAGCCGCTTTGAGACAGAAAAAAAGAATCTAAAATCAAAGTTTCGTCATTAAAATAACCCTCGGGACTTAGAAGCTAATATCGGATTATCGATTGAAGAAAAAAAGATTCGTGTTTTTACATCGATTCTTTTAAATCTTTCGATGACGATTTTAATATAGCTTTTTCTTGGCCCAGATGGAAGAAAGGATTTTTCCTTACCTTTTCTTTATTCTTTTTCCCTTTTTCCTGCGAAGCTGCGGTTTGGAACTGCACTTACTGGCAGTCGGAAGTAAATGGCGAGATATTGGGAAGAGGGAAAAGTCCGTGTCCAACAAAACAGTTGGAGGGAAAAAAATCCGCAATATGCGCTGCTAAAAGAATAAGTCGAAGATTTGACAAAAAGGCGGATGAAAAATAGAAGGACATCTTCGAAGTTTCGGGGAATGTGAAGAAAATACATCATGGAGTGATACTTGATAAAAGACCCTGAAAAATTATGGCAGTTATTAATATTATTTTTTTCCTTCTTTGAAGTTTCTATAGCACTTCTAAAAATAGGCTTATAGAACAATGCGTTATAGTAAATAAATTGCATAACATTACTATCAAGAATTTTTTAATCTGTCACAGAAAATTAAAATTTTCATTGTCTTAATTTGTGCATCCCTAGCTGTCTGGCGATTCTGTGGAGAAGAAGTTTAGTTGAAAGAAGTTCTGTTAGAAGTCTGAAGAAGTTTAGTTAGAAGAACTGAAGTTAGAAGAAGTCCTGTTAGAAGTCTGAAGTTTAGTTAGAAGAACTTCCGTTAGAAGAACTGAAGTTTAGTTAGAAGAAGTTTAGTGTGTTGAATTTCCTCATCGTCATTATATCAGGATTCAAATAATGAAGTCCGGTCCCAATAGCTTTCACTATAATTCAATAATATTGAAATAATAATAATTGACTAATTTTGAATAACACCTAACCTAGTCCCTAGCTATCTGGCGATGCTGTGGAGAAGAAGTTTAGTTAGAAGAAGTTCTGTTAGAAGTCTGAAGTTTAGTTAG
>BGPR01041677.1:2188-13539 GCA_013235015.1 Araneus ventricosus | reverse complement strand
ATTCAACACGTGTAGTCAAGTTTGTTGAACCTGTTATATACACACAATAGCTAATAGGCTTGCGCAACAAATTGGTGAGAATGACACTCATCGGATCCAGCCGATACTATGCGACCTTGAATATCCAATTAGGTGTAAAGGGAGTGGTATTGTGCCTTTTGCAGCAAATTCTGGGAAGCATCCCCTACGTGAGACCTTCATGAAGGTCACAATGTGACTAAACAGCGATTTTCAAGGGAAAAAAAATATTTTTCGCTTCGAAAAAAATTCGACATATCAAGGTTTTGAGTGAAAACACTTCGAGATAGGAATTGAAATTAACATTAGAGAAATACGAAATTTCAAGGGGCAAAATATTTTTTCGAGATATCAAGGTTTTCGAGATATCGAAGTTCGAGATAACGAGAGTTCACTGTAAATAAAATAAACATATGTTTTATGACAGGAAATATTTTTTATTTACATATTATTTACATACTTCTTTATTCAAAAAACCTCTTGGTAAACAACATTCCGTCTGAAGTATTTTTCGTTGTTTAACAATTTTATTATAATTCATTAACAATGAGATTCTCAGCTTGTCAAACTTAAGTCAAAAGTTAAAATTTCAAAGGAATTCTTTTTCGAAATTCTAATCAAAACAAAGCACTTCTCTGCTTGTCAAACGTTGCAAAAAAATGTTATCAAATTATATCATCACGATTGCAATAAATAATCAGATGCATCTTGGAGTCCAAACTATATCACGCGCATGATATACCACTGACGTAATTTACTACTTTGTATTAAAAAACGGAGATTAATTTGAAATATACGATTGATATCATTTAAAAGTTATCGGAAACTATTGATCATAACGATATAAATTTTATATCAATGGACAGCAAATTTTATTTCACTATTTTAGAGCTATTACATTTGAAATTAGAACGACAACTCTTTTAAATTTAAAATTACTGAAATTTAGGTTCTCTAACAATGAAATAATGCTGTTTAACGTCTCACAGTGCTATGGCGAGTGTTTTATTGTTGGTGACGTCAAAGCGTTACCGAGAGATCTGGACTATTATATTAGTAATTGCGTTAAAAAAAGTCGAAGTTAGGGGTTGAAAATCGCTTTTCAGCCCCCTAACTTCTCAGCAATGGCATCCTTTAATTGATTAGAAATCTAATTAAAATCTTGAAAAACCTTTTCTTAGTGAGAAATATCCAAGAAGCAACTACGTGATATATTTGGTGGCTCTAAGTTTAATTATCTGCCCTGTACAGGGGTTGAAAAATTTTTGCATGGTGCATGACCCATCACATAATTTACAGAGAGTATCCGGCTTATGAAAATTATCATGCTGATATGAACACCATTTTTTATTTGTTAATCGGATTTTTTCATTTTTCTCCAGGCGTGGTAATCATACAACACCAGATGCTGAGCATACAGTAACAAACAAGCCAGAAAATAAATCCGATATGTTGAAAGAGAAGTTACACCAATTATTAGATTGCGCTTTCAAAATAAGGAATGCTATCCCTGCAGAGCTTCAGTATCCTCACAGCGGAAGTACAGATACTTTGCACATGCCTACAGGAGCTATAATGACTCCTGCTACGCAGACGGAACCTGTTAACACTTACGTCAAATTTCTTCAAGTCATTGATGAGGGAGCTGGATTCAGCTCGGAAACGACGGACAGTGGAAACAGATCCTGGACTCGAAATCAAACCAGTCCAGGACGTATACGAATGATGATTAACAGAACTCGCACAGTGGACACAACAGGTCATCAAAAAAAGGGGAGAAGTACTAATACTGACCGTAGAAATAGTGACTATTCCTTGGACAGCGTGCTGAATGAAACTCTAAATAGAAAAAACATTCCGAATTTGTCCCAGAATAACAAACCTCCAAATGTGGATGTCACAGTTGCTGAGGTAATGATTGATCACACTGTTGAAGAAGGCACTGATAAACGATTCCCCAAAACATCTGAAAAATCACAACCATATGCGAGTTCACTGAGACAGAGATCTGAGAAGATTGGTAAAATGCCGTCTGCAGATACTATCACCGTTACAAAGGCAGACGAAAAACATTTTAGTTTAACGGATTATATTTCTTCTCTGAAGCAAGTTAATATCAGGAGTCCGGCTACAAAACGAACTCGTGAATTTTCCATCAAATCGAAAACCTACTTTGACTTTGATGATTATTATGAGAAGTTAATTAACATGCATAATAAATATAAAGTGATTACTGATTCCGTTAACAGCTTTCATCTTAAACAACTTTGAGAAATTTATGTAAAGCTGGAACCATAGAAAGATTTTTAATAAAAGATGTAACGTCCAACAATAAAAGCAATATATGTTGTCCAAGTAAGTTGAGTCACTTTTTCAGTTCACACACATATCTGAAATTAATTAAAATGCATTTTTAATGGCACACATTTATAAGTTAGTAAAAATATAGGAGAAAAAATAAGGATGTGCTAATGATTCTTTCCAGAAACCAATGAATCTAGAATTTTCTGATTCCACACACAA
This sequence comes from Araneus ventricosus, assembly GCA_013235015.1. Classification (NCBI taxonomy): domain Eukaryota; kingdom Metazoa; phylum Arthropoda; class Arachnida; order Araneae; family Araneidae; genus Araneus; species Araneus ventricosus. The sequence continues at coordinate 10,998 of BGPR01041677.1, read as the reverse complement.
ACTTCTCTTCTGGGAGATTTTTACCACATTTTGTTTCTTTTTTTAATTACTGTAAATTATTTACCGAAGCGAATTCCATTAAAGACCTGCAGTACGATCGAAGAGTTTTGCTGGCGCCATCTATTAGTAATAAATTAAAGTATAGCTATAATTTTATTTCTTTAATTCTGAAAGCATTGGAATTTTTAAAAATCAGTTGCAATTAAGAGAAGGCACAGAAAATTAATTTTGACATTTATTGCTGATTTTATTGTTTCTTTAAAGTATGCACACCAAGAGATGAAAAAATGAGTATCGATTGCGACAGTTGATAATTCGCGATATTTAAAATGAAACATAGATGGACTGATTTACTTTTTTTATATCGTCGTTTAACAAGCAACACCACTTAATTCAATTTTTTTGAAATTTCAAAGAGGAAGAAAAAACCGTATGTTTCACATCTTGTAGAAAGTGAAATATACGGTCTCATGTTGATATCAGATGTAAAAAATTCTGAAATATTCGTTATTGGTTTCGAAATATTCATTTTCCCCCCCTCTTTGAAATTTCAGAAAGTTGACGTAGGTGGTGTTGTTTGTCAAGAGAAGATATATTACTAAATACAAGCTACCAACAACTAGTTGGTGCAATTATACCAGTTTTTTTTATAGCATAGACAGAGTTTTCGCAAAAGGTTAGAAGTAAATAACAGTATGTCTAAAAAGTGACTAATTTAAATTGCATAACACAAAACCATCACTGGTTCAATTTTAAAACAATTCAAAATGTTATGCTTATTCCGATACGAATATAACGGCCTATCTACGTGTGATATTTCATCCTTTTTTAAGAAGATTAAGCATAATTGGGTAAATGCCATAATTTCAAGCATGGAGGATTTGCATAAGGTCACTGCTATATCAAAATGCCGTAAGTCAAATTTACCGAAAAATTTTATCGATTCAAAACATGTGTATAGGTTAGCAATATCTACTTTCACAATGTTGCATGTGATTATTGTCACAAAATGCCATATGTCTCTTTTGGCTCCAGCTGTTGCATCAAAATGTTGTGTGATTTGCTGTATGTGCTTTTCGACATACGACATTTTTATATAACAGCGACGATATGTATCGCATATAAAGCGAATTAACCTTGATGGGAAGGATAGAAAAATTGGCGTATCGTAATGCAAAAATGACTCACAAATCCAAATGTTGCATCAAAATGTTGTATGATTTGCTGTGTGCATCAAAATGTTATATGATTTTATGTGTGTGCTTTTCGACATGCAATATTTTGATATAACAGCAACGATATGTATCGCATATAATACTAATTAACCATTTTGATGGGAAGGATAGCAAAATTGGCGTATTGTAATACAAGAATGACTCACAAATCAAAATTTTGTATGATTTGCTGTGTGCTTTTCGACATACGACATTTTGATATAACAGCGACGATATGCGATAATGCGAATTAATCATTTTGATGGGAAGGATAGCAAAATAGGGGTAACGTAATACAAAAATGACTCACAAATCAAAATATTGTATGATTTGCTGTGTGTGCTTTTCAACATACGAAATTTTGATATAACAGCGACGATTTGTATAGCATATAATAAGAATTAAACTTGATGGGAAGGATAGCAAAACTGGAGTAAAGTAATACAAAAATAACTGACAAATCCAATCCATCTGCTGCAATCTAATAATTATATAAACAAAATGAAAACCTTTCATAAAAGCTGATTCATTTCTATAAAAAAAATCATTTCTATAAAATAAATTCATAAAATATATTCATTTCTATAAAAGCTGTCTCACATGCTCTACGATAAGAATAAGCCCTTTAGAGGAGAGAATCAGTGCCCATCAGTGGCGAATCCAGGATTTCACTCTTGGGGGGCTGAGGTCATAAAAACTTTGTATCGTCATGACGAATGTCAAAACTCATGGCTTATGTAAACCAAAACACTTTGACTTAACAGACAATATTCACCTGACAGTAAGAATCATAAAGAACAATGCAATACTTTCAATAATTTAATAAAAATACAATGAAATAACTAGCCAAGAAATGTCTTCTACCGCGTCAACGTTACAAGTACAAGTGGAATGACTAGAAAAATAGGAAAATTTTCAAACCAGAAAGCAATGTTTTTTTAAAGGGGAAAATTAAGAACAAAGAATTGTAGTGATTTTAAATAAAATCAAGAACTCTGGCTTAGCTCTGGGGGTCTGCAGGCCCATAGCCCCCCCCCCCGGGGGGGGGACTGTCGGGAAGTGGTTAAAATTTTCTTAACATGTATACTTAAAGTTTTAGAAAAGTGGAACAAAAAATAATTCTACATTGCTGAGCCCCCGAAGATTAGCGCCTGGAGCATCTATACCCGCGTAGCCCCTCTCCTAGGTACGCCACTGAATGCTTATCAGTCTCCAGGGCAGCAATTCCCAATCTTTATTTTCTCCCGTAATCTTTGATTAGTCTTTTTATTTTTCAGTGCAACCATTCCTTCGGACAAAAATGTTTTTAGAAATAACCAGCAGTACGCGAACGGCGTTGCCCGTGGACTAATGACTAACAAAATATGAACGCAAAATGTATTAGGATGTGCGAAATGTATTCTTATGGTTCATCTATTTTCTTACTGCGATTATTAGAAAAATGGTAATGGAGAAATGAGTATGAAAAATCACCCAAAATACCACAAAATATTAAATAAAAAATGTTCTAGATTAAATTTTAAAATTCGGACTTCGAGGTGCATTGAGTCACCTGCGTGCCAAATTTCAGTGCTGTAAGTATTTTGCATCTAAACATCGCACTCGCACACACACACTAGCATTGACTTTTATATAGAGAGAGATGTTAAAGGCTGGGATTAGCTTAAGAATCAAACGGCTTCAGTTAAATTAAAAACATTTGTAGGATTTATTTTTGATTTTATATTTTATACCATTTTTTATAACAGTATTAGTTCACGTCCTAACAAATTAAAACGGTATTTAAATAATTTCCCATTAACTTATGATGAGAGCTAACAATTCCTCCTCGTGATTATCAACTATTCAAATGGAAGAAAATCTCAATACGATCATCTAGCTTGTTTTATGGGGAAGAATTTTATAAAATTAGGTACAAATGAAGATAGATGTAATCTCATGACTGTAGCTGCTTCAAGCTTACTGCGATATTTATTAACAACTAGCCGCCTTCGGCGACCAGCTTGTTCGCCGGGAATATGATTTCAATTCTTATACATAATTTGATATTCATGGTTCCCTTAACAATTTTAAATTCCAAATTGCGATAGACATTTAACCCATGTTCTTTCAGTAGATTTTCATCTGTTCTGTTCGTTGTCTGCTTGAACGACCTTAATAGAGACAAATGATTGGCTGTGTCATGAAACATCAAATTGCACATTGTAGGCATCAATTTCATTCTTATTCCTCTTGCAAAATATGCATTTGATTTTAACTTTAAAATGGGGCGGCACATTTTACTTCCAGTCGCATGTTAGCTGTATGAAAATACGCTGATTAAAACATATCATTAAACATTAAGATATTACCTTAGCTTTCAACAATGATAGAGAAACACGCAAATAAATGTTTGTTTAAGCAATGAAAACGATTTGAATTGCGTTTCAAAGTAATGTAAATTATGCCAAAAGATATATTTAAATTTTTTTTTAAATTAGAGAAAAAATTGGACGGAAAATTAATTGATATCATTGAAAAGGTAATTTTTTGCACTTTGATATGTTGCAAAAATAATTTTTGTGCTTCAATATGTTCCAAAGTTATTAAGGAAAAACGCCAAAATGTTGATTAATTTTTAATTAATTGAAATCTTAAGTAAAATTTTATAAAAAGGCCTCCAAGGTGCACATTCCCACCCTCCAAAGTATGTTTGTGCCAAGTTCCGTAGCTCTAGGTCCAGCGGTATGCCCTGCAGAGAACCAACACACAGACACACACATTCTCCTTTATCATTAGTAGAAATACATTTGTCTTTGCTCAAAGTCGAAAATAATTTAAGCATAACTTTACGCAAAAGCTTCTCGAGAAGTAATGGAGTGAAAATGTTTATAACAACGCTCATTCATAACATTTTATAACAATTTAATCTTTCATTGAAAGAAAACCAAACGGTAAATTTTGTTTCAACACTGCGTTCATGTTGTTTTGACATTCTAAATGGGTATTTGCACAATGAGTGAAGAAATGGCAAGAATCAATTAAAGTCATATTAAGGTAAAAAAAATTAATCATTGATTTAAGAGATTATTAATCTTTTTAAAACTCCCAGTATTTTGATATTATTGACTCATGATTAATGCAGTCAATGACTCAATTGCATTCTAATCCTGAACAGACATAAAAGAAAAATAAATTCAAATTCTGTTTGGCATGGTATGTATGTTATATCAAGTAATTCTTGCTTTTAAGTGTAAGCAAGATTCTTAGATATACGTAGACCTGCAAATTATTCAATTCAGATCAAAAGTCTCTCAACAAAATTTAAAACCAGTTCTCCAAACATTCAGTTTTAAAATAGACCTACACCATAAGAATCGTAAACAATCATTTTAATGCAACCATTGACCTAGCGAAAACTACATGCAGACAGAAATTTAATAATGTCTCAACCAACACAATTTCATCCACGTATTGACTATAAAATCCCAAACCAGCTGCAATTCAGCATGGTAATAGTCTTATTTTAAGAAACCTTCTCATATTAGCAGGCATCATTGTCCAAAGAAGAAGAAAAATGTTTATACTTAGAAAGTAACGATAAAGTATCAGGATGGCCTTTTGAACTTCAACTCCATTCAAGAAGTGCCCTCCATCATACTATTTCTCACTTTCTGACCCACTGACCATAACCTCATGAGAAAAAATCGGCTAAGTACACGATGTCAGTGACACTGACTCCTTTTGTGCCGCGAACATGTATGGACAGTGAGAACTTGGGCTCATGAAACGAGTTTATTACCATAACGCTATTAATATCGTGTTATTATGGATGCTGTGTAACCTTGAAAAGCGTTACTGGAGGCTCGTCTGTGAAAATTAAGTTAGCACGTGTCGATAATTATTCAGGTTGTATATTAAGGAGTAATTGCTAAATATAGTGGTTCTCATAAAATAACCAGACTTGCAAGGCTTCAAACCCGGACGTTGACTAGGCACGTGTCGATAATTATTCAGATGTTTTTTTATTATTATTATGGAATTATAGTTAATTAATTCTCATAAAGTAACCAGACTTTCTGGGCTTTAATGTGGGATGCAATTCGGGATGGTAGCCAGGAGCATGTCAGTAATTATTCAAATTTTGTATGAAACAATAATTGCTTCATATAGTGGTTTTTATAAAGAGGCCAAATTTTTGGGCTTCAAGGCGGGACGCTCCAAACGCAGTGACAAAATCCGGCAAGGCACTTTTCGATAATTATACAGGTATTATATCAAGCACTAACTCCTTAATATAGTGGTTCTCATGAAGAGATCAAACTTTCTGAGTTTCAAAATGGCTCTCTCCGAAACCCAGGGATGGGATAAAATCCGGGGATTTGGCTAGGCACCTTTCGATAATGATACTAATGATTCAGGTTTTATATCGAGCACGAATTGCTTAATATAGTGGTTCTCATAAAGAGACCAAAAATAAAGTTACCAGACTTTCTGAGCTTCAATGTGGGATGCAATTTGGGATGATAGCCAGGCGCATGTCAGTAATTATTCAAATTTTGTATGAAACAATAATTGCTTAATATAGTGGTTTTTATAAAGAGGCCAAATTTTCTGGGCTTCAAGGCGGGACGCTCCAAACGCAGTGACAAAATCCGGAACTTCGGCAAGGCACTTTTCGATAATTATACAGGTATTATATCAAGCACTAATTCCTTAATATAGTGGTTCTCATGAAGGGATCAAATTTTCTGAGCTTCACAATAGGACTCTCCGAAACTGAGAGATAAAATACGCGGCCCTGGCTTGGCAGTTTTCGATAATGGTACTAATGATACAGGCTTTATATCGAGCACTAATTCCTTAATATAGTGGTTCTCATGAAGGGATCAAATTTTCTGAGCTTCACAATAGGACTCTCCGAAACTGAGAGATAAAATACGCGGCCCTGACTTGGCACTTTTCGATAATGGTACTAATGATACAGGCTTTATATCGAGCACTAATTCCTTAATATAGTGGTTCTCATAAAGGAACGAGAATTTCTGGATTTCACACCGGGCGCTCCGGAACTCAGAGACTATTATAGCATTTGATCTCATAGCATCTGTATAGAATCTTCCGATAACTATACAGGATTTACATCAGACATCTATTCCTTAATATAGTGGTTCTCATAAAGAGGCCAAACTTTCTGGGCTTCAGAGCAGAACGCTCCGAAATTCAGGGACAAAATACGGGACTCTGACTAGCCACCTTTCGATGATTGTACAGGTTTTATATCAAACGCTATTTGCTTAATATAGTAGTTCTCATGAAGGGACCTCACATTCTGAGCTTCATATCGGGGAGCTCCGGAACAATTCCAAAAGCTGGATAGGGTGAATAGGTAAATAATCTACAAAAAATATGTAAATAAATAAATAGAGCAAAATAAAAATTCAGAAACAATGAAATAGTTAGAAAATTGACAAAATTTTTAAAAACCAGGATGAGATAAAATCAGAGGGAGTATTCTCCCCTCGACTTTCTCATATACTTCCACTACGTGGCCGGTTTTGCGTTAAGCTTCGTAGCATAATGAAGAAAAAGGATATGAATATTGTACCTCTTCGCGTCCAAAATTTGATTCATATTTACAATTATATAAAGCTTGTTGTGTTCTTAAATTATCGCGTTCAAATATATTCGAATAGACAGACCTAATCAACCCTTCGGCAGATTTGGTCCATTCTTGACAAAACCAAACGTCAAATTTCATTAATCTATCTCGTTGCTTTTCGTAATTATCGTGTCCGTATGCATATAAACGGGAAGACAAGGACAGGGAACAGGAAGACAGAAAACATATAATATCCCTTTCACGAATTCCGTCCAAAATTTCATAGAAATAAATCTGCAGTTATGGTGTAGAGACTGCATACCAAATTTCATCTGTCTCAAAATTGTTGCGTTCCTGAGCTATTGCGTTCTCAGACAGATAGACGTAATTCCGAAAAGGAATTGTTCCCTCTTTTTTCTGAGTCGGGGAGATCTAAAACATGGAGATTCTTCAAAATTCCGACATCGTATTTTTTTTCACCCTTTCTCTTTGAATACTTTGCATACGAGAAAGTAAAACATTATAAATATTATATTTTGCTGTTGCTTTTACTACTTTTTCAGCAGGTTGATTCGTCCGTATTGGTCTGTCATATTAGAGTAACTATTTTCTTTCTGGAAGTAAAGTTGAGAAAGACAACTCTTCAGAAGCTGACTTTAAAAAAAATTTAAATCTAATAAACAAAATCAAAATTAAATCTTAGATGTAATTTTACTTATGAGTAAAATTCGGGACAATCTGGAACATATATTGAAATTAGGGACAAATTCGGGGTACTTTTTCAATACGAGAAAAAAACGCGGGATTCCTCCAGCTTTATGGACATCTAGTCACAATTGTTCTCAGCTTTTGAAATCTTACTTTACGTTTTGGTTTAAATCGTGCTCTGCTTTCAACGTTTTTTATTGAATTTTTTTCTCTTCCAATTAAATTATGGTATTTTAAGAGACTAATTTCAAAATACCTTTTGCATTACTTACATTTCTTTACCAGTTTTTCAAAGGTTAGTAGTCGCAATCATTGGTTAGACGTAAGTCGCCAAGATTTCGCTAGCCATTAAAATGCTCGCCAAACGGCCGCCATCTTGTCAACGCCAGACGGCAAGAAACGGATGTTTTGCTTGAGAAACATGGAATTTCAGTTTTGTATGATTGCAAATGAAATTTTGTGCATTGCCACATTTGGCGAGTCATTATTGCTTGAAAAAATTTATACCGTAGTAGTAGCGAGTACTACCGTACTGTAGTGAGCGAGTCGTAATCATTGGTTAGACTTAAGATTACAGTGCTAAGCCATCGTTAAGTTCGCGAAACATTCGCCAACAGTTAAAATGCTCGCCATCTTGGATAGCGGCAAGAAACGAAGTTTCACTTGAGAAACATTCAGTTTTCATTTTGTAAGATTGGAAATGAAATTTTGCGCATTGCCACAGTTTGCGAATTATTATTGCTTGAAAAAATTTATACTCCACCGTAGTGCGCACCTATTTGTCTAGTGGGGTATTAAACCGAATGAAGGCTTTCTTGTTTTGTTTTGATTTTTTTTTCTTTTTTTTATGCATATGCTCCTCCCATTTGTTATTTCGCCTTTCCCCTAAAATTCGCCCACAGTTCCAAAAATTCCGACGTTAAGTTTTAAAGAATACTCATTTTTATCTTTAATTCGTGTTAAATGTTTTCAAAAATCTAAAGGCTGGAGTTATTAATTGGTATATGAGGGCTTTTATTAACGTACATAAGTTTTATTAATTGTTATTAGGTAAGAATAACGAGCGCGTTGCCAGTCACCTCGAAAGAAAGCATTGCATGCATTTTCTATTAGTGCGTTTATTTACACTCGTGATGCCAATCCGTCCAATGAAATGCAAGATTTTATGTCTGCTTGATAGTGTATATGATTAATATTTCTTTAAAGAAATGAGAAAATCAGAAAAAGAATAAGTTCAGCAATAAAATTAGAATTAATGAGTAAGATGATTTTTAGGGTTCAGTAATCATTTTCCTCGGAATATACGT
>BGPR01041676.1:0-13539 GCA_013235015.1 Araneus ventricosus | reverse complement strand
TAGAGAGTTCTTTGCAGCGTAATGCTTCTAAATAAAACCAGATCATGGAAGCAGATACGAAAGGGAATCAGAGATTTTATTATGCAAGTCGTAAAACCTAAGCCTAAGTTTTGCAATATAAAGATGTCTTTCTCTCCTTCGATAAGAAAGTAGGGAATAGGTTTTGGGAATTACATCTGCTGTAAAATATGCGGCCAATATTACTTCCCTTATCTGAAGTGATCAAATTGAGAATAAAGGAAGTTTAGACTTCACGTATGTGGAGCTCATTTTCTCTGTTTGTCCGAATTTTTGAATTCTTTTACTGATATACATAAAACAAAATTAGAAAGAATGCAAACTTTCAGGCAATTAGAATACAAATAAAATTAATTCACTTAAAATATCAATCATTTTTGTCGGAATAATTTGCAAAATTTTATAAGTATTTTATATTTTCTTTAACATAATTCGTAATAAATTCTGACAATTTTAAATATTTTTGTTTAGACACTCTATGCAACTTTTACAGTTATAAACCCCACATGGTCAATCGGTGGTAAATAGGGTGATCGTGCCGACTTTCGCTGGGACTAGTAAGATTTTTAAGCCTTTGAAGAATTAGATTTTCCGCTTAGCTAATCGTTTAGGGCAATTTAGAAATCGCTGATTTCTCTAACCAACATGCAAATGAATTCAGTTCCTGGTTCCTATATTTTCACAACACATGTGATGGCTATCTCCATTGCTAATTTGAGAAGATAAGTATAGCAGTCTTACAAGCGGTCGAATGATTCAATTGGTGAAAATAAGGAGGCAGTAAACAATCTATTATTCTTCGTCAATATCCTGAATTTAAATTAATGTTTGCTATTTCGTCTAGCCGTATTCTAGAGATTAAATATAAAAAAAGAATCTAAAAACCTATTTATGTGCAAATATTTTTTGTTACAAATTCACGACTATTAAACCAAGTAACTGCTTGTCTGAATGTCATCAAAGATAACTACAAATTAATTATCTTGTTTTTTGCTGAATAATTTTTCACAAATGCTTTAATTTCTGTCTAATATAAAAATACCTCATGAAAATGAATTTTCTTTATTATATTTTATGGGAATCCTCATATTCTAGTTTGGATTATCCGAATTTTGATTCGGCCAATATTTGGATTGCAAAATAGAAATCACCAGTTTAGTAAATATATTAGTCCTTCTCTACAACTATCGCATGTTTATTCTAATTGCTAAAGAAATATAGTATTCATATTTATTGAAATTTCTACAGCATCTCTAGGGAATAGCATTGACGTTGATTTTGAAAGAAGATAGATATATTTTTTTTCAAGAAATGTTGTTGTTAAACTTTGCATAGTAAATTAGATGTGTGAAAAGAATATTTGTGATTCAATTCATTTTTTACCAACAAACAATAAATAAAATTTATTAGTTCTCAAATGCAATGCCAAACATACTGAGACTCAAAATGTTAACATAACAAAGATATAACAAAATAACGAATCCAAATAATTTGAAAATATTTTGCTATTCCTTTTTGATACTACATAATTGTTTACCCTATAATTATAATATAAGATCAGAATATATCCTATATTTTTCTTGAAAACCCCCAGATACCACACTAAATTTTAAACATATGATTTTAATATGAAAGAGCAAATTTTATCTTCTTCTCCTGGAAGAATTAAAGAAAAATACTTTACCAGAACTTGAAAATATCTTTAAAATATGATACGTTTCCTACTTTCTCGTTTCTATTGCGTTTGAATATTTATAATCGCTTAACGAGGATGAAAATTATTCTAAATGTAAAAGATATCGAAGTAAAAAATTATGTTGAGTCCTTCACTGTATTCTCCCTACCTTTAAGAAGATGCTAAAATTTATTATTCTTAACGTCTCATGAGCAAATTAACTAGTCTTTTGAATTAATCAGCTTCCTTGCCTCGAAAATCATAAATAGTAATGAACTCTTTTATATCGATTAAAAAAAAATATTAAAATTAAAAATATGCCTTGTATTCACCTTGAAAACCTCCAGCGTTCGCTCTAAATATTTAACATATGATTTTAACATGAAACAACAAACATTACCTTCTGCTTACGAAAGAATTAAAGAAAAATACTATCACAACTTGAAAATATCTTTAAAAAATTAGATGTTCCATACTTCCTCATTCCTAATGCGTTTGAATATTTACAATAGTTTAACGAGGCTGAAAATCATTCTAAATGTTAAGACATAAAAGTAAAAAATTATGCAGAGTCCTTCACTATATTTTCCCTTCCTTTAAGGAGGTGCTAACATTTATTATTTTTAACGTCTCATGAGCAAATTAGCTAGTCTTTTGAATTAATCAGCTTACTTCCTTAGAAAATCATAAATTGTAATGAACTCGTTTATATCGATTTAATAAAACTGCTAATAGGAAATTGTAGTTTCACCCATTAACACCCTTCGACTCTTTTTTTTGGTGTCGCTTCTAAAATGTATCAAAAACTGGACTTATTTTTCTCAACATAAATTTTACAAAAAAAGTATTTTTAATTATTCGTTTCTTTTATATTCAATCGATGGCAGCACGTATGATAAATATTCGAACAATTCGCATAATTTACAATTAGTATTAACTCTATCGATATGAGACCGTCCCATACGTCCCTTCAAGCAAAAGACGATAGCCGTCCGTAACGTCCGAATGTCACTCTGAAATTCACACCCCAAGTGTGATAGATTTCACACCCGCGGCGAGTGCTTTCTTCGTTAGAGTGGCTCGCCTAAATGTGTTGGGGAAGAGGGAGTTTCTTTATAATTCGGACAATGGCAGCTATCATTGTGGTTTTTTTTTTAAGGGGGAAAGTGAATTTATCTTATTTTGGATAGAGGATCTCTGACATTCCCGTATTTTGAGGTGCCTTTATTTCAATGGCCTTAGGAATTAGAGGGTTAAAATCAAAATTTGTTCTGACCTGTCAGAAGGACTCAAAATTGCAACTTTGAGCGATTATTCATTGGTTTTCATTCCATTATTATCATATATTTTTATTCCATTATTATCATGTAACAACACATCTAGCAAGCACAAACGAACACATACGCAATTACAAAGCAAAAGCAAGACAGAGGATGAAAATATATAAGAAAACCGGAAGTAGCGTGCAGCGCCACCAGGTGACACTCTTGGGTTTAAGAGAGTTTCAAATCCCTATCTGTCGTTCGGTTGATAATATACTTTTTATTTGCAGCGTGGAGCGTATCTGAAAATTTCTAATTGAGTTAACTTATGTAGATTTTTCTAAATCGACAATAATTAACCTGTTTTTCTGCCATCGTCCCTATTTTGGGACAATTGTTTACTTTTTATTTTCACGTAAACGATGCAATTTTTATCTTTTATTTTTGAATCTGAACGTTGAGCTGATTGCTATAAAAGGTGAAAATTTCGATAAGAATAATTTTTTTCTAATTGAAAAGACAATTAATTCCAATTAAAATTAATTATTCAGTTTAATTAAAAATATCAGATATATTGTGTACTTTTATATTTCATTCATGTCATCGCATTAATGTAATTTTTTTAAAAATAATTTAATTAATTAATTTAAAAAGTTATCATGTAATGGATTAAAAAACTGTTTAAAAGTAAATCGTTTTCTTGGATTTCAAAAGAAAATTATTTCCCCAAATGTTTAAAAAATCTTACATATTCAATTATTTCTTATTATTGAGGATTCCCTAAGTTAAATTAAAAGATAAAAAATGCAGAATAGCTAAGAAAAGCTATGCTATGGTGGAAAAGGTGATCATGCATACCAAACCAGGTATTTTTTTGGACATAGATTTCAAAATGGGAAAGAAATGCATGAACTCTAATAGTCACTTAATAGTGACAGCTATTAGGTTCAATGACAACTCAAGAATGACTTAAAAACTACATAACGGCATTTAATCGAAAATAATTTCAGTAATAGTTCAAAAGAGTGACCGTCAACCTGAAGCGCGATGCAAAGAAGGAAGTCTTTTGAACTGAACTCGCATGTTATGTTCTTCATCAAAATCGGCTATAACTCTGCCGACAATGTCTTCTTCAAATTCAAGGAGAGCAGACGAGACTGTAGATACCCCCAAAGAAAGAAGTCATACTTCAAAGACTCACAAGCGATGTTCTTACTCAAAGTGAGCTGGCCATCAATTTCCACTGAAACTACATACGACTGTCGAAACTATCTCCAAGAATTCCAGGAAGACCCCAAGAAGGAAAAAAAGGTATTATCTCCATTCATACCATTCCACCATAAAATTCATTCTGCTAGTAATACATATGCATGTTAAGATATTCTTCAGCATTTCCGGTTAGACATTCTCCAGGAAAAAAACAGTACATTTTCCGTTCAGATCGTACCAGAGTAAGACTCATTCTATTGATACACTAGTGGACAAATGCTAAGAACCATTTTTAAGACGGGTACTTACGTATTAACGCCACCGAGGCTACAGATTGGCGGTAATGCGCCAATAAAGAGCAATCTTGTTTACAAAAACCGCCAAATTGTTGGCACTTAAAAACCGCCAAATCTGTAGCTGCGGTGGCGTTGGCGGCACTTAAAAACCGCCAAATTGGCGTTAATACGTAAGTACAAAAACCGCCAAATTTGCGCCACTTAAAAACCGCCAAATTGGCGTTAATACATAAGTACAAAAACCGCCAAATTTGGCAGTACTTAAAAACCGCCAAATCTGTAGTTGCGGTGGCGTTGGTGGCACTTAAAAACCGCCAAATTGGCGTTAATACGTAAGTACAAAAACCGCCAAATTGGCGTTAATACATAAGTACAAAAACCGCCAAATTTGGCGGCACTTAAAAACCGCCAAATCTGTAGCCTCGGTGGCGTTAATACGTAAGTACCTTAAGATGCGAATAATTAGGACTTAATGTGGTCCTATTTATGGACACAATGGTTCGCAATCAGTTGCAGAAAATCTTGGGATATAAACCTGTCGGAACTCATATTTCACAATAAATATTTGGTCATGAGGGCATTTAGGGTTTTATTGGTATTTTGTTCAACCCCGTTTCAGAGAAAGCTGATAATGATTTGAAACTTTCATCAATGGTTTTGTTTGATCTGCGCAATATTTGCATGCATTTTTGTAAAAATGGCAAGAAGAGATATAAAGGTTTTTTTTTCAAAAAAATCCCAGATTTTTTCGTATGCTTTTTGCTTATAACGTGCAGAGTTTAAACCAAATTGTACGAAACTTACAGAATATTTGACAATATGTAAAAGGAGCATTGCATCAAAATTGAAAGTAAATAATTGGAATATTAGAGAAAATATGAATACTTGTAGTAAATATTTTTTATTGCGCATGCGCGGAAGGCAAAGTAATTTTTCTTTTATAAATTCAGAGCCAGATACATAGAGCAACTTATATGAAAATTCCAGTTCAATACCGTTAATATTCCGAAAGATATCGGCATCGCAGCGATGTAAATTTCGGTACACTCTTAAGAAAAGCTAAATGATAAGGATACATGCACAAACTGAAATTTATTAAATTTTAATCTTCAAAAAGTAATATTGAATTTTATGAAAATTTAATAGCCTTTATATACATGTACACTAATAAAATAAATACGTAATTTAAATTGCATTTCGATGATAACTATTCCAGGATTTAAGCTTAATAGTTTTACAGTTCGTGCATGGACCTTTATCGTTTAGCTTCTCTTAGAGTGTACTGAAATTCACATCGCTGTAATACCGATATCTTTCTAACTATTAACGGTATTGAACTGGAATTTTTATATAAGTTGCTCTATATATCTTGCTCTGAAGTTATAAAAGAAAAATTAACGCATGCGCATTAAAAAATTATTTACTACAAGTATTCATATTTTCTTTAATATCCAGGTTATTTAATTCAAATTTTGACACAATTTTTTTACATATTGTCAAATAGTCTGTAAGTTTCGTACAATTTGATTTAAAACTCTGTATGTTAGAAGGAAAAGACCTGTGGAAAAATTTGAGATTTAAAAAAAATCTTTTATATCTCCTCGAATATTCATACTATTTTTACGAAAATACATGTAAATATTATGGACATCAAACAAAACCATTGATTAAAGTTTCAACTCTTTATCAGCTTTCTGTGAAACGGTGTGAGCCAAAATCCCTTTCGGCTTCAACGCTTTCTGGTCGCTATCTAAATGTCCTCGTGACCAAATCTTCACTGCAAAATGCGAGTTCCGACGATTGTATCTCCCACGATTCTCCGCAACTGATTGCAAACCATTGTATTCCTATTAAGTCCAAATTTTTCGAAATCTTAAAAATGGTCCTTAGCATTTCTCCACCAGTATATGTGGCGGACCTTCCGAATCTCTTACCATACACACTGAAATTACACCTCTCCTTGCCATGAGGCGGCACGTTCAAGAACATTAAGCGTTATTGAAAGTGCTGTAACTTGTAACCGGTGGGTCTTCATTTAAGGAATAAAAGAGGGACAACTTAAGACATAGTTACAGACACACACAAAACAATTAACATAAAAAAATGATTAAGTAATTTAAGAAAACAAAATGATTAACAGGGGCATTTGACATAAAAAAGAGTCAACCTCACGGGGCAAGATCCACCGAGTCTCTGCCGAGCATTGTCCGATAGGTGGCTTTTGACAGAGAGACGTGTTGAGTTGCTGTACGCCTGTATGTCGGCGTTACAAATTGATATTTATTAGTGATCTTCTCCCTGCTTGGGTTATTAATTTATAAAAGTTCTCAGTTTTGTTACCTGTGCAGCGTTTTGTTTTTCTGGAATATTCGAAAAATAAAGAGTCGTTTATTTTATATTATCCTTCTCCTTTGACTGCATTCACGTACAGCCCCAGATGATTTTTTAACAATATGAATGGGTTTCAAATTAAGAAATATAATTTTCAACGCTTTGTGTTGATTTATTTCTTTTATGAATTGTCAGGCACAGGAAGCGAGTTTGCTAATATCACTTGTTAGTCTCGTAAGGTAGAGACAGGCAGCTTGAGTAACACTAGTTATGAAGAGCTGCTGGATAATGAGCTAAAAGCGTCCTGGCTTATTGCATGCAGTGAAATTTCTATGAGATGGAGCTTTTAGAAATGACGAATCGTGTAAGTTAAAAAAACATTTATTTAGACGACCACAATTAAGATCATATTTACAGATAGCATTTCCATTTAACAAGGTTCATACTTTCCCTACATTTTATAGGTACAATGGCAGCTTACATGGCACTGAAGTGTCTCCAAGGAGAGAATACTTTGAGGACCTACAGACCGTACCTCCTTTCTCTCTCTCCTCTCTCTTTCTTAAATGACATAGTAGAGACAAGTATATATACTCTGTTAATAATCAGATCTACATATCAGCAGCGGGAATCGGATAGACAACGTCATACGATTCCGATTAAATAGCTGCTAAAAATGGATGTCAAGTGAAGTGATTAGTTTAAAGAAATGACGTGAAAATCTTAAAGAACGAATGCTTCGAATCTTAGGGTAAAGGTACGAGAGACAATTTAGAAAAAGGTGCAAGCTTCTTAGCTTAAAATGCAGAATTTCCTAACATGAATTATAAAGGGTAAATATCTCAGGAAGCAGTTTTGCTTCACCTCAACGGACTACAAAACAGTTCTGCATTAGAACAGAATATTATGCTTCGTATCATTTTCGCACATCCGTTCTAAATCTCATGTACATGTAAGAATTCATCTGGGAAATCAATGAGTAAACAAGCTAATGAAATTAAAGCGAAGAAAGATTTGAGAAAGCTCATTTGTTTCATTTCATGGGGAGATGGTGGTCCGCATTTGTTCGACGAACAAAAAATGTCGCTTAGTTAAATAAATTTTATTTCATTTAAGAGAGGAATTTAAACAATAGTTCTTAAAATGAGGATTGGTTTTATCGACAGTATCGCCAAAAGGGTTAGTTTTAGCATCTTACTAATGCATCTTAAACTTTGATTTTAATTAGAATACAATTTTAGTAGTATTGTTGTAATTAACAGAAAATTATAAATATCGGAAAGAATCGCCAGTCTTAACCGTTTAGACCCTATGGGCGTATACGTCCCTAAGATTACACTGCATTCCCAATTAGGTAAATAAATCTGACTTTTACATATTCTTTTTTGTCTAAAATTACTTTAAAATTAATTTTCATAGTAAAATTTTAATCATGCAAATATTGGGCTGTAAGGGTTAAAGATAGTTTTCTGGGTAGATAGTTTCACTCCACAGTTCTTCCCCTCCCCCATTCCAGAGTCTAGAATTTATGGCAAAAATCGTAATTGAGAAGAATTATTCCTATTATACACTTTAAACGCACGTTTATGTACTGTGTTATTTGCGTAAAATATCGCATATTGTAACATAAAATGTTTTGTTTCTTCCATATTACCATTTAGTGCAAATTGTATTAAATGTGTTATGAAACAAAACGTACAGAAATTGCCGTCATAAGCAATTTTAGACGAATTATAAATTATCTTCTGTTTAATAATATTGACAACATAATAAAAGGAAACATAATAGCGACAACTATATAATTACAACTGATACAACATAGACTAGATTAAAATGTTTATTGTTTTCGATTTAGTCGCTAGCGTTGCGGGTATGTTATATACAGCGATGCAGAAATCGATCATGGAATAACTGAAGCATTACCAGTTCTGTTGATGGTTCGGATGGAGCGGTCTATCACTTGAAGAATCTTTGGAAGCAACCAAATTTTTCATGATATTCTTAAAGCTTGTTACAACTAAGATATAATTGGAAGCCAAGATGGCTGTTGTCTGCTGTGCATTTGTCAGAATTGTGTGCTCAGTGTATATATATTATTGTTATTGTATTTTAACAACGCTAAGCTACGAATGTACTGCCACTATGGGACTTGTAAAGATATAATTTGTGACGTTTCTGTCCGTCCTAGATGTAAATAAAATGATTAGAAACCTGCTCAATGGTAAAATTATTCTTAAGTCATTCTTGATTAAAGTTTAAACTAATGCAACACTTAGAAGTTGCAACAAAGCGATAGACTGCACAATCTGAACCATCAACAGAACTATAAACTGATGCTTTTATTCTATATCAAGGTACTGCTTCAGTTATTCCATGATTGACTTCTGCATCGATTGAAACAAATTGCATACTGTGCTAGTGAATATACTGAAGGACTATAAAAGTTTCAATCAAGTGTCAATGTTTTATCGACTATAATTATATGGTAATCACTATAAAATCTCCAACTTTTGTATATTTAAAATGCAGTTTTAATAAACTTTAGGACTGGATTCATTTCAGAAATGTAAAAGGTGTAAAATTTTCAT
Organism: Araneus ventricosus; assembly: GCA_013235015.1. NCBI lineage: Eukaryota > Metazoa > Arthropoda > Arachnida > Araneae > Araneidae > Araneus > Araneus ventricosus. The sequence goes on along the minus strand of BGPR01041676.1, from coordinate 4,160 downwards.
TTTCAGGAGTTTGATTATCAATAATTTTTCGCCAAATCTTATTTTTATAACCAGCTATTGCTATATTTCTAAATTGTTAATTACGATTTTAGTTCATTAAATTATTTTTATAATTAATATTAACTTAGACTTTAATATTAGTATTAAAGAGAGACTTAACACACTGAATAAAACTGATCACAATTTTTTATGCAAATCAATAAAAATGTGATTTTTAAAACACTAACTTTATTCAAAACGATCTTGATAAATAGAAATGCATTCGATTTCATATTTCACTTACTTAAGACTTTTAGAAGATTGCTTGACTTGGCAAATCCAGAAACACAACCCACACAACTCTCTCTGAAAAGGGAAAAAACTCCAAGGAATTTTAAATCACAAACTATTCAAACATTCAAAATAATACAACTTTTCGAACACATCTGCTCTTCGCACCAAATGTTCAATTTAAATATTTCTTAGAAATGATACTTTTTTTGGAAAAAAATACTTCGTTCAAGGAAGGAAAGAGAGAAATGGGAAACTTTTAAAGAAAGATTTTTTCGAGAGAAATACGAAGGTATTTTATTGAGATTTTTATTTAACTCTGTTGATTTTTTTTGCACAGCGTCTTTCTGTCAAAGATATTTTTGTCAATTATCAAAAAGTTTTATTAAGAGGCTTCTTCTATACACTTGCATATTTTGTTGGTGATGCAACATTACGTGAATGTATTCAATAAAATAATTGGAATGGAAAGTAGTTTTGTAAAGCATTCTCTTTGACAGTTTCAGTAACTGTTATTAAGGGGACATACGACCGTTAAACCTCGAAAATTTTCGATTTTATGAAAAAAATATATAAGATTTCCCTGTCTTTTCTGAACAATTTAAAACAATTCCTGTCAAAAAATTCCCATAATTATGAAATTTATGAAGGAAAATGTATCAGCTCTTCAACGTAAACATTGAATATGGCCATATTTTTAAAGCGCTATATCTCAAAATGTGTTTTTTGATCTTGCGCGCACGATACCTCAAGAATTATTTAATATTTTTAAATAAATTTTTTACCGAATATGTATTTTGCTATGTTCTACAAATTGAAGCACATTTTTCTATATATTTCTCCAAAGAAGATTTTTTCTGGGGGAGGGGATGTTAGAAAATTTGGAATTTTAACTATTTTTAACATTTTTATTTTTAATTGGTATATAGAATAGAAATGAAATTTAAATGTTAATAAATTGAGGTTCAGTTTCTTAAACAGACTGTTTGGATTACTCAGATACCCAAAATATTGTGTTTAGATAAATGTTTTATTCGTAATCATGCTTGCAAGGTGACTGTTTCCTTTTTCTCCAAAAATTATACACATATTTATTATTCTCTCAAATAAATACATGAGAATAGGAAGATTTCAAAATGTGTATACTTGAAGAGAAACAACAGATATTTTTCTAGAAAAGTGAGTTTGTGAATTGTATTCTTTTGGAGATAAAATATATTCGAATTTGACAATTTCCCACCATTTTTTGGAGATTTAAGAGTCGTATGCCCCCTTAAAAAAGCAAATAAATTGACGATCTTACTCCATATATACTTTAATAGATCAATTTCTGAATAGATTTTCTTGCCGTTTGTTGAAAAGTTTTATCTGGAGGTTTGTTCGATGTACCGGCATTTTTTTCTTGATCTTGAAATATTTAAATATTGCATAATTGCATTACGAAATATCTGGATCTATTTATAATAGTTGGAATATAACATTGGAGAATTATCGTTAATCTTTCTCTTTTACACTTTCACTTACTAAAAATTTTAAAAAATAATTAAATCTATGTGCTTTCTCTGTATATACTTTTTTGGTATACTTTTTCAATGATTTTAATTTTGAAGCGTTCTTTTTATTTTTGTTAGAATAATTTGAAAGATATTGTAAATAAGCAATCACAATTATGTTACTAAATATTTAATCACCAGGGTTGGAAATTTAATAGTAGCCACCATATAGCATATAGTTATAGCTGATATAACATTTGTGCAAATTTGAAACGTTTATAATCCTTCGATGTAGCCACCAGCGTTGCGCTCAACTTGTCTCCAGCGATGTAGAAGTAGTAGAATACCCGAAGCAGTGCCGGTTCTGTTGATGCTTCAGATAGAATGGTCTATGGCTTTAACCCTATGAGCCTATCCCGCCTCAAATGGCCCCATTCGACAGAGGCCGGACTCAACCGGTTTCGGACGCCTGGGTGAATTAATTATACGTGAGAAAAGTGGTTCATTTCTTTGTTGAGAATTGATCTCCCAAATTTGGGTGTTGGACTGGAATTTCTTTAAAGAAAGGAAGGATTTCATTCTGTTTCCGTGAACGAAAATTTACTTCAGTTTTTGAGGTACTGATATTCTCACTCTAGCGGGGTTCAGAGAGTTAAGAATCTTTGGAACAGTTGGAGGAGGAAGAGTTAAAGGAATAGACCGCTCCGTCCGAAGCAACAACACAACTGATATTGCTTCAGGTAATCTACGACTTCCACAACGCCACAACAATAAACTGTACAGATTGCTGGAGATAATATCAAAGTATTATAAGCGTTTCAAGCTAATACCAGCGTTGTATCGACTACAATTACATGGTTGCAACAATTAAATGTCCACCCCTTGTACTTTCCGTTTAAGAGACTGAAAAGTCGTGATGGTTCTAATCTCTCCTTATCTAACGAAATTCAGGCATCTTTTTTTTGTTAAAGTAGGCAGCAGCACCTACGAAATCTGACATAAATCCTAACTAATGGACACAAATTTTCTTCTTGGAGGACTTTCAAGGTAAATTGTAGTTCGCTTGGTGGCAAACCAATAGCGGCGAGTAATCTGTTGCTGAAAAGCACATCGGTCTAGCAGTTTCTGAATAATGCCTGTTAAGAGCTATGACAACGAATAGAATTCAGAAACTTCATGTTTTTCTACCATTCCATCTCATACCATAACCCTTTATAAGGCCGTGGTAAGTATACTTATCACCAACTTCATCAATTTTTAAATGCATGTTTTAAGGTTGGGTTAAGTTCTCACCAAATTTTTCGATAAAACAAAAACTTAATGTTCCAATTTCTTTTCTCAAACCATAGCCAAGTGTCTGGATTGATAATTAATTAACAAAATGTTAATGTAATCGATTATCCTGAATGAATTTCTTTTCTTAAATGAATCTCAATCCCAAAGCCATTTTACTATAATACTACTTGAAAAAACGACCCTTTAAAGGATTAATGCACTAGGAAACTAGTGGGCAATTGAAAAGTTGTTAAATTGAATCAATGATTGTCAGTCTAGTTGGAGTTCGTGTTTCTTATGCAGGAGGAAGAGGTACTCAGGCATGAGAAAAAGTCAATAGCAATCAAAAAATTCTATTTAGAGAAACAAGGATAAAAACATAAATAATTTTCCAATGCAACAATGTAGTGTTGACTTTTAAAAGTAGATGCAAAGACAGGGTTTCGTGTAGACAAACACGAAACCCTAAAATATTTTGATATTAATATTTTGGGATTCCAAATCACATTGTGTGGGTGCAAAATTGAATAAAGAAACAATCTTAAGAGCGCGTGATTAAAGCTGATATGGACAGATGGATTTCATGGACTAAAATGCTGAAGACCGCTGTACCAAACAATATAGAATTACGGCGGCTGGCTCCGTGGAAAGTGCCCGATGTTTGTGATTTTGGATAAAGTCTTTTTAGGAACAGTTTGCTGCTCCCAACTCTTAGTCATAAAAGATCGTGGCTGAAATTCTATCTATTGTAAAAGTGTGTTCTTTAATGATTAACATTTGAATGCAGAGAAATTTGGGTTTGGATGGGAAGGGGTCATTACCAAATTTTGACTTATCATTTATAAGAGATAGAATTAAAACTATAACACGACATTGCTACAGAATGAAGCCGAAACTTTGGTGCTATGCTACCATGACTTTTCAAAAGGTGCAAATCTAAAATTATGTTTCGAATCAAAAATTGTTTTTTCCTTTTTGTATACATAAATTAAAAACAATATAATCTACTAGAAATGCTAGAAGCTATAATGTTGCTCTGATAAAATATAGAATCTTTTTAACAGCATCTGTTTAATAGCCCCTTTTCCAGTTTAACTCTATCGATACGGTAACGTCTCGAAC
>BGPR01041675.1:0-13539 GCA_013235015.1 Araneus ventricosus | reverse complement strand
GTATCAAATCAAGTAAAACCACCATGCTTTTGATTCACTTTTATGATCCAATACACGAAAAATCACAAACCATAATTCTTTTGCTTATGTATACTCTCATTTTCATTACAAATGACTTTTTAATTTTTGAGGTTCATACTATTAGTTTTTGCAAATTCCATGACAACAATTAAATTTATTACCTTTACAAGTGCCTCCAGATTGTTTGATTTGCCTTGATGGCGGTCTACTTCTGACTTAGCCAGGGTGGACTGACTCAGAAAAATATCAGAACTACTCAGAGACTGAAAACATACTTCGTTTACCTAAATTTAAGAAAAAAGTACCATCAAAGAAGCGTAATAAATGAGGTTTTTTTTTATTATATTGGAACAAATATTTTCATGTGAATTAAAAACATAAATTCAAAAAAGAAGTTTCAACAGATAATGAATCAAAACAGGATTTTGAATTTCAAAGTTATAAATCTGTTTTATTCTTATGCCATATATACTACGAATATTAAAACAAAACTTATATTTCAAGCACAATTTTACTATATAAGTGATTTTCTTTATACCCTTGCTTTAAATGTAAAATCATTAGAAAATTAAAAAAGACGGAAAATCCATGAGCTGAATAAGTAATAGTACATCATTCATAATAGAAATTGTCAAGGTTTTAATCCTTGAAAAAGAATTTTTTTAATTAAATATATACAAGTAATGTTTTAATTAAAAAAATTAGTAATCATTTAAGAATAAATATTTCTTCAAACTAAAACACAAATATAGTCAACTTATATCCGACTCTCATTTGATAATTTCTATCAGTGTGTAAAAGACACTATGAAAATATATAAACACATTTCAGATTAATTTGTATTTCTAACCAGAGAATATTATATGCATTTAATTTTCAAAATACATCTACAATTCAGATTTAAAAATAAATTGCAGCAAAGACTAAATTGAATTACTGTAATTTTTAAATTTCTGTGGATTTAAACAGTAGATTACAAGTAAACAAAATCCAAGACTTCCTCTTCATTAGGGGAGAAACAACAAAGTGCTTCTCTTCAACACCAATTCTTATTTTCTGTCATTAGCAATAAACCAATTCATCAGGCATATCATGATACAATAGGACAAGGGAATAATAATACCTAACTTTAAGTTTAGTTATATTAATACCATACAACACAAGGGTTATTTTGGAACAGACCTTATAATTTTGAACCACAATCAGATGAGAAGGACATCTAAGCTGGCACCCCCTCCCCTCTCCAAACTTCTGCACTACATCAGTGGGAGGGGGAACCAGGTTTCAAACCTGGAACCCACCAGCCCCTGATGTAGTGCAGAAGTTTGGAGAGAGAGGGGGGTTGCCAGCTTAGCTGGGACCCGACCACTTAGGCCACCACAACCCATTGGATAACAGGATTTAGTATTGGAAAACCAACAGATTAAGAATATATGAGTGAAATTGGTAATGGTTTCATTTTACAACATTTGTAAAAAAACCTGTAATAAAATGTAAAGAAATAAAATAGAAAATGGATTTAATTGGTATAAAACAGTGAACAAGTTAACAGTTATGGATGCATTCTTAGGTACTACGCCACACCGAAGCCAGAGATTTTATGTTTTGTACTTACGTATTAATGCCAATTTATGGTTTTGCATCACGTATTAACGCCAATTTTATATTTCTTATGCCAACGCCACCGCAGCTACAGATTTTGCGAGCTGCCGCCTATAAGCCGCTTCTACTATTAACGCTAATTTGGTAGTTTTTGTAAAATTAAGATTGTTTCTATTGGCACTGGTCTGTAGCTTCCTAGGAGCACAGCCGGTACTGTACTTTTAAAGTAAAAAATACTTTTCCGGTGGAAAAGACAAATATATTCACTCCATCTGAGATCTGAGACTGCCCTCCAGACTATTTTTCTTTTCCTTCCTCTTCTACTGTCATGTAAGCAAAGAATCTTTGGCGAAAACACAAAAATGAACAGACAAGGACCGCAAATAAATCACTGAGTACAATTTCAACACGGCTTATTCTAAGTCCGATGATGGATTTAACAACTGAATGGAACATGCCATATCCATTATATAAGAAAAGACAGAAAATGTCGTATCATATCTAGTACTACTCAAAAGCGATAAAATCAGCTTTGTGCCACATATACATTTGAAAATACCTGTGTATGAAACCTTAAGATATCCAGAATTGATCATACCACAATATCGCAACCCACCGGCAAAAATAGTGATGCTACACAGCAGATAGTTCATCAGAGAGAACCCATGAACGGTCACCACTGGACGAGAAAACCTGACGTGGACCCACACAGGGAAAATACAGAACGAGTCCGACTGGTGTCATCAAGAATACATGTCTCCCTCCCTGGGTGATAGCAGCACTTTGTCTGGTATGCAGCTGCTATTATATAAATGTTAAAGAATACCACCGTTTCTTCTGATTATTTGGAATGAAAAAGTGAGACGCTAATATAGACAGCAGATACCACTAAATTAGGGTTTAATTTTCCTTCTGGGATTACTGTTCATTTCAGTAAGCACTATTGTTCATTTATTCAATCTGAATGAATGTATGATTAGCTCTTTGTGGTACTTTCCATTAGCTGACGCACCAAAAAATCGCCAAATAATAACGGCGACATTTGGTGTCTGCCGACTTACCGCAATCATGACATTTTCACCCATCGCATCTTTGGCTCCGCCGCTTGTCTTACAATTGGCTACATTTGCGCCCGCCGCCAATGCAGTACCGTTTTTGTTTTGCTGTTATAATCCGCGAGATTTATATAGTCAAGATTGGCGCAGTTATAATCCAAATAGTTGGTCTCAGTATTACTGTGGATCTTGAGATCATCCTAGTTAGGATAAAATAAATCATTGTATTCATTAGTGCCATTAACGTCTCATTTCAAAGAAACCACAGCACAAAACATTTAGGATTAAAATTAGAATACAGCAAGTGTAACAATTACATTTGTTCAGCACAAATTTCCTGGTAAAAATTTATTGACTAATCTGGATTTTCTTTCTTTTATCATATTAAGCTTAAATGTAATAATTTTTATGTATTTTACTCATTTTAATTTTAATTCATGTTATTTTAATGTCTCATTTAATTTTTAATCATGTTCCTTCTTTTAACGTAAACAAATTTGATATATAATGTGAAAGTACAAGTGAATATCTTTAGTATGACAAACATAGTAGTATAATAGATGGAAATGTTACAAGAACTACTTGGATATTAATCTGTTTTACATAAAATGTCAATATTTACTACTTCCTAGATATTTGGTAGTTTACAAAAAAATAACATTTTACAAACTTGAATTATTTACAGTATTCAAAATATGAAATATAATTTTATCAGTGTAAAAAAGCAATATTCTTTTGAGATTCAGTCAGTACTCTAAAATCAGCCACAAAATAATAAAAGCTTTTAGACATGTTTTCATTAGCATAAAAAGTAGAAAATAACTTTCTATAGAGGCCAACACAAAATCATAAAAGCATGAGGAACATAGAAATACCCAAAGCAAATCAAATTTCAATCACATTTATATTATTAATTTATTAGAATAGGAATGTTGTTTCTTATAATATTTATTATGGATTCACCTATTATGACTCAATTTCCTTAAAATATCGTTTTCAGCATCTAATGCTTTTACAATATTGTTTTGCCCTCCAAATTTTGTATATGATGAATGAATCATGACCAATGAAGATATCATAGTTTGAGTAAGTTTTCCTATACTTTTAACACTAGGTAATTATAATTGGTAAAATAAAATTTATAATAAAACTTAAATTTATTTAAAAATTTAAATGAACTTTTAATGAGACTCAAACTTTAACACAAATTAAACTATTTTTGACCTAGAAAAATATTTTTTCTTTCTAAAAAATATTTATGAACATCATATTAATTTTTTTCATGAAATTGTCATTTTTGATAGATTTCAAGTTACTTTTTATATCTTACCAAATTGGCACACAGTAGTTGCTTGTCACTTAATTCCTGTTTCAGCTGTTGAACCTCAGAATCCTTCTTCTGCAAACGAATCTCCTTCAAAATATAAATACATTAAAATAACCATTAAATTTGCATAATTAAATTTTCAACTATTTGCATTATACAAGAAACTATTGTAAAGAAGTATGAATACAATGCAACAACTAAAATGATGAATTAAATAAATGCATGCAGCCTTGAAACTGAAAAAAAAAACCCTTAATAATATTCACTCATGAAAGACAGTTACTAAGACTGAAGCTGAAAAATTTTTAGAGGAAAAATGTATATGCATATCTTACTAAACAGTGAGATAATCACATTTTATAATCTTTACATTTATATTGTGTACTATATTTTTTTGTAGAAAAAGATGCATAATTTATGCTTGTGAATATTTTATAGAGTTTATGGTGTAATTTAAAAGTCTAATTTCTTGTGCAAGTACACTATTTCAGCTATTGTAGTCATATTAAACTAAAACATAACAACAAGGCCAAAGCTTGCTATCATTCAATAGCAGAAGAACAGTGTGCAATCAGCAAACCACATCATAACTAATAGTAAAAACCAGGGAAAACAACTTTTATTATTTATTGTCAGTTGCTCCTGAGTATTAGTTAATATTTTTTTTAAAAACTTATTATTTTTACTTTTTAAAAAAAGTTAAATAACAATACATTCATAAATAATACAAAAATATCTTACTAAATAATTATGAGATGTCTATAAACTTTCTAAAATAAGCGCATTGAAATATATCATCTAGATTCAGCTTTATAAATTGCTTTTTCGGTGTGCTTTGAAAAAATTCCTTTCAAAATTATTGGGTTGGTATTGTTTACCCACCCTTCATACACATGTGGCACAAATTTAGATATGATTTCATAGGAAGAGCAGAGAAATGCTGCATGTATGAATATAATTTAACATTTTATATACTAACTATAAACTTAACGTCTAACTTTCTTTAACTTGTATGATTTTAATTTATGATAAATTGAATACAGCAACTGTAAAAGACCCTTTCAGTGTTAATTTGAGGAACACAACTAAATATTTGGCCAAACCAAAGTGTACGATACAGCACCAAACTTGAATTTTTTTTGGCAATAAATTGACAAATAGGGTAACCCAATGGCAGAGGGTAACATCGTAAATGTGGTAACATGACCGACGTTTGGCGAGTTTTCCATGATTTAGCAACAGCTTGGCAAGGAATGTACCATACACTTTGGTTTTACCAAATATTTTTTTAAAATTATGAATAATTAATCAAATATTTCTAATTCTCATAATCAAGAGTAGGACAGCAACAGAATAAATTAACATGTAACAAACCTGAATAAGGAGGAATGTTCCCTCTTGCTTTTGTTAACTCATCAAAAAATTATATGGCTTCATAACTTACATTCTTTCAACTGCATTCAATCAGTATTACACATTTCACACCAAAAAAGGATGGCGATAAAGAAAAATATATATACCATAAAATTTATTAAAAATATTTATATGTATTTAAAAAACAAAATCTATAAAACATCTTGCATACAGTTCCTCCCCTCCAAGAACATAATTTTTTATATGCAATTTCTAGGTTTCAAAAATACAGTCTTGTTTAACTATTTAAAGATTGAACCAGAGCAAATAAAACTCACAGCATCTTGTAGCTCATTGGTAATCTTTAGCAGCTCATCTAATTTTTGTCTCAGAGTTTCGTTATTCTTTTTCAAAGCTTCATATTGGGCAACATCGATGACAGCTGTTCTGCTGACTACCTGGAAGAACAATGTTAAATATTAGCTGAATTTAGCAATTCTTTTAAAATAAAAAAAAAACCCAGCAATTCTAAATATTTAACAAATAAGTTACAAATTTTTTTTGTGTTTATGTCAGAATACATAATCAAAATTTCTCATTTTTGAAGACATCATCACCATAACATCAAAATATCTGCAAATGCTTTTTTTTTCCAACAAATTGCAATAAAAGACATGATTAATAATTTAAAGTTGAAAATAATTTTTAAAAATAATTACAAAAGCATTTTTCAAAAGTTATCAATATAAATCAAATTAGTAGTTATCCAGCCATATTAAGTAATTCATCAATTAATTCATTAATTAAAAATAAGATTACAAAACAATTCTCCTCATATTTAAAATATATATTAAGCTTCATTTCAATTATAATTCTCATATACATATAGTAAATATATTTCTGAAAAGTTTCATTTTTTTTCTTTTGCTGAAAAATAATTTGTTTAAATTTTGTGATTTCGGGTTGCAAAAATATAAAATTTAAGGACTGCAAATTACGATATACTTATTTGAAAAAAACACTAATCAGAATCCTTCAACAGTATTATTTAAAATAATGATTAACTATAAGAACAAATGGAACATCAGTTGTCTGTACAGTTGTAGCTACATTTTCGAATAACAATTCAAAACCGTCTCCCTTTTAATACACATTAATTACTTATTCTAATTTTTATCATATTTTTCCCAACAGCAGACTCATGACTAACACTTATCTTTAGGTAAATCATAAAATTTTAAAATGAATCTAAAAAATAGAACAAGATATATATTCTCATTTAACTAAAAAAGGCTTTTGTGTATATCGTTATTTATTTTTGTAAAGTAATAAATGCTGCAAACCTCAAAATAAAAACCTGTTCAGAAATGTAACTACATGTCTCCAATGTAAAAATCCTTTTAAATTTCTATGAATTTACAAAAGAGATCAATTATCCATATATGAAATCACATTAAAACATTGATGCATGAAAGCAAAACAAAAAAGGAGAAAAAACATTATTTTAAATGAAATGTTTCGATATTCCGACGAATACATTTCAAAAAATAAGAAAGAATCGTTTGTCCCAGAAAAATAAACAAATTATTTGCAGTAAACGATACAAAATTCTTTTTGCATGATGGGGAAAAGAAGAGCGAAACGAATTCGATTTCTTTTGCATCTCGATTTTGCTCAAGGGGGATTTACACAGGGCGGGAAGCAGTAGCAGAATTAAACATGGCATTCCAATTCTAGAGCTGGCATCATGCCATGAGGATTGCTCTTCCTCTTCTTCGATAGAATGAAACAGAATAAAGAAAAAGAGGCAAACGATCCGCGATCCGCCGCCTAGCGCCTAGCTGGCTGCCCCGACTAAGGCTCCGCAGACAACAAATTCACAGTGACACACATCGCCACTCAAACATCTCTCTTGCTGCAGACGATAAATAAATAAAGAGGCAGATTTTTCTTGCCAGGAAGAAGAGAAAGTGGAAGGCTGTTGCAGTGGTTTTGGAAGTTCGGTGGCCTCAGTGAAACCGAAAATAAATGATCGTTGGCTATATGTGATGAATTCTAAAAAACGCACAAAACTCTTAATGATCTATTTTGACAAAATGATTAAATATTTAATATTGTGGGAATTTCTGAATTTTTTTCAGCAATTCATATTAAACATTTTTCCAATTTCATTTAAAATTCTTTTCATTTAAATAGAATCCATTTGTTTAATGAAGAGAACAAAGCACATAAATATAAAAACGTTGAATTGAAAAAAAAAAATAAGATATACTTAATTATTTATCTGTTAAGAAACATTTTTTCTTTTCTTTCCCAATTCTGTTTTAAAAATAGTTTAACTGTTCTTTTTAAAAATTATTTTGGATCATAATAGGATATCTCTCGTTCCAGAAAATAAATAAAAATACAAATTTTCTTGCTTGCAAGAAGGGGAAAAATCGCGAACCACTGCAGTGGTTTTGGAAGTTCTCTGGCTTCGAGGAAAAAGAAAAATTATCGTTGGCGGTGCGATTTTTTATTTTAAGAGAAATAAAAATATTTTGTAATTTATTGTCAGAGGCGGCGCTAGAAATTTTCCGACGGGGAGGGGGAAAGACATCTCCAACGGGGGACAAACAAAATTTCTCTAATTCAAGTAACTTCAAGCTAACACACAATAATTAATTTTATATTTAATTAAACGTAATTAAGTATTAATTAACGATTTCAATTATAATAATTATTTGGAATAATTAGCTATTTGTATAATGTCTGTGCAGTTAGAATTGTCTGATGGAACGACAAGCAATAATAGAAAATGAAGGATTAAGAACATAAATCTCGTAGCAAATGAAGTGTACCGCAACTGATGGTGGAAAATCTTTTTTCCAGATTATTATCTAAATCTCAGAACAAAATAAAACAATAGCCGAAACAAGTGAAAATAATTATTAACTTATTCTTAAACCTATAAGTGCATATCTACATATTTAAAATTATTTGCAAAATCAGATTACTAGTCCCAACTATTGGACCAATTTAGACAATTTTTATTCCATACGAAAGCTTATTACTCCTAGATATGTCAACAAAGATGGCTTATACCCTATCACCCTCCATTTTCGATAGAAATCGTAAAAACACTACTTCACAGCACATTCTCTATAGGGAAAATTAATGAGAGAGTCCCCCACAACTTCTGGACAGATTTTGCCAATTTTTATTTTATATGAAAACTCAGGACCCCTAGATACATCTTCAATAGTCGCCTACACATCTCTATCTTTCATTTTCGGTAGAAATCGCAACACTACTTCACTGTACATTCTCTATGGGAAAAAACCTTGACTGAGTCCCTAGTCTTAACAACTGAACCGATTTCGCCTATTCATCTTGTCACTTTGCAAGCATAGCTAACCAAACAGAATGCCCATGTTTATTGTGCAACTTCAAAATAGTAATTTTGATCAGTACGAGCTTCAATGTATATGGCTCTTCAAGAAAGTGCAAAATGCCTATTGAAGGGTATGGAAACTTTATTTAGAGCGATATCATACTACATTTATGGTTCTGAAAACTTTTAGGCTTTTCGTTTTATATCCCTATCCACTAATCTATTCGCAGAATTTAAGACTGAAAAATGTACTGTTTGCGAGCCAGTGGCGGGGCCAGTGCGAAGCACCACAGGTTCTGCTAGTCTCTACTTGTAACAAAATATAATGCGCTTGTATGTTGGCGCTCTATCGACGGCTACGGCTCTACAGGGCAAACCGATGGACCTTGAGCTACGAAATTTGACTCACGTATACTTTGCCAAGTTGGAATATGCATCTCGGAGCTATTTTTTTTAAATTTTAATTAATTAAAAAAATAATCAAAATTTCGGCGTTTTTCCTTGATATAATTCCGAAAATATTATAGCACAAAAATGGTTTTAACACCAGCTGAAAATTCAAAAATTTATCTTTTTAATGATATCAATTAAATTGCCGTACAGTTCTTTCTCAAATTTTAATAAATTTATAAAAATAATTTTAGGCATAAGTTACAACAATACTTTTCATTATTGCAATGTGATAATTGCGTGTTTCGCTTCTATTCAAAAATCCTAGTGGATTTTGCTTTGTTTTTTGGTTTCATAAACGAAGTCTCTAAGGTAGTAATTATTATTGGAAATATATCCAGTAAGCTGAATGATTATGGTTTCTATATTTTAATTGTTTTTATCAGCATGTTTTAATCCAGCTAGCATGCTGAAAGACGTAAAGTGTGCCGCGCCATTTTCATATGAAAATCAAATGCGTATTTTGTATAAGGAATAACAAAGTGAAGTTGGAGCTGACGACGTGCAATTAGATGTTAAAAGATACGTGCGGTTACTTGACTCTGATAGGGACGTTTACGTAGGCAATGAACAGAAAAAAAAATGCAAAGCTACTAAAAGAACACGGCTTAAGTATCTATCACAGTTTTAAGTTTAAAATTACTTTGTTAAGGGAACCATAGATAATAAATTATGCATAAGAAGATTCAATTGAACTTGTATTCCTTGCGGACAAGTTGGTCGCCGAAGGCGTCTAGTATATAAATCTTTCTCTCATAAGATGACAAGTGTCAGTGTATGGATTGATTTAGCGCTTTAGGAAGCTGAAAATATTGTTATTAATATGTTTCAATTCCCAAAAATCTTCATGTACATCTTCTATTATGGTTTCTATAATAAGCGCTATCCAACCAGAATGTGTATAAGATGCATCATTCAGAATGTCGAGTCTCTTTCGACGTAAGAGTGAAAAGGGTTAAGAAGCGTGAAAGCCACCAGGGGTGTGGTATTATTCTTACGTCCTTCATCAAATTTTGCATTAAAAATGGCATACAAAATGTAGGTTTTGAATCCATGGTGCCCCTTAAAACTGGCGCCCGGGCCAACAATATCCCTCTTGCCCCCCGGTCGCTACGCCACTATATCCGTCGCCGAGAAGTCTACCCGTCTTTTCCACCCATGCGCATGTGAGCAAGATACCTCAAAAACGAAAAGAGCTAGTTAGACGAAATTTGGCATGCGGTTTTATTACTAGAATTGTATATCTGTATCAAATTTTAGACTAATTTAGACCACAGAATATTAAATGCTGCAAATATCATATGTTCCTCTTTAAAATTGAATTCTTTTAAGATATATCAGCCACATGAATATACTAGAATCATTTCCAGGCTTGTTTAAATGAGCGCAGTGAAACACAGCGTAGTTTTCCCATATTGTCAACTGGAATTTTCAATGACTACATTCATCAATAGAGTATTTAAAGGGTTGAACTTTGCTTCCAGTTCAGTCACAAACTCTAAGCAGTTGTATTTATAGAACTTTGATTCATTGTTTCCGAATTCATCGCTAATAAAAGTTCAATAGTAATCTTAACAGGAGACCTTAAAGGAGTCTACTATACATGAATTCGGTTCTGTATTTTATAGCAATCTTTATAAACAAAATATATATCATTTAACGAATATGGGATTATTTTTTTACACCGAATCATTAATCACTAATAGCCCAGATCTCTCGGTAACGCTCTGACGTCACCAACAATAAAACACGCGCCATAGCTCTGCGAGACGTTAAACAACATTATTTCATTGTTAAAAAACCTAAATTTCAGTAATTTTAAATTTAAAAGAGTAATTGTCGTTCTAATTTCAAATTTAATAGCTCTAAAATAGTGAAATAAAATTTGCTATCCATTGATATAAAATTTATCTCGCTATGATCAATAGTTCCCGAGAAATTTTAAATTATATTAATCATATATTTCAAATTAATTTCCGTTTTTCAATAGAAAGTAGTAAATTACGTCAGTGGTATATCATGCGCGTTATATAGGTTGGACGCCACGGTGCATCTAATTATTTAGTGCAATCGTGGTGATATAATATGATAATATTTTTTGGCAACGTTAAAATTTACACAAAGATATCTGAAGTACAAGGAAAATTGTTAAACAACGAAAAATACTTCACACTGAATGTTGTTTCCAAGAGGTTTGTTGAATCAAGAAATATATAAATAAAAAAAATATTTCCTGTTATAATACATATGTTTATTTTATTTCTTTTCAATGAATATTAAGCATTTCGCTCGCATATACATCTATTTAAACGCTTCAGATTTGACGGGAAATCTTTCGAATGAGGAGGCAATTTGCACCCGTCATAACATGACGGGTGATTTTCTAGTAACATAAAGTCATTATTAACAAAAATATGAAAAGATTATTTTCATCATTTAGTAACTGTAAGGTTAAATTTTCGATAAAATAAACATGAGTGTTGTCCTCTCGACTCGCAGTATCCGGAAGAGAATCGAGTATGCATTTTGGACTTCCTATTGGCCTAATGGGTCCGACATTGAATATAGGAGTTCAATATTAGTGTTAAGACATTCTAAATTTCATTTACCTTGCCTGTTTGCGTTATAGCAGTTTTGCGCAAACCGTGACCCCCCCGGGGGTCGCTAGAAAATTTTTGTGGGTCATTAAATTCAAAAAAATTATTTGACAATAAAAAATATAAGGCCTTTCTTTAAAAAACGTGGTCGCGACCCCCACAGGGGTCGCGAAATAATCTTACACAAAGTGAGGGGGGTCGAAAATGAAAATAGTTTGCGCACCACTGCGTTATAGTGTTCACATACACACTGACAGAAAAACAAACAGTTGACAGACTACAGTTTGAAAGTTTTAGTCCACAATTAGAGACAGGTATACGAATTTGGTATGAAGATCAATACCAAAGTTCACCCATCCAACTTGTCGCATTTTTGAGTCGCATTTTCGACAGACAGTCAGCCCCTTGACGCTTTAGGTCGGAAATGCAATACAGATCTACACTTTTAGTAATAAAACCATAGATCAAATTTCACGTATCTAGCTCGTTGCGTTTTCGTGTTCACATGTACATGGATAGTCAAACCTTCCGTTGATGGATTTCCTCCAAAAATTCGTTAGAAATTTGCAACTACCACCAACATACCACCCGGTTTTACCCCACTAGTGGGGTAAAACCGGGTGGTATGATTTTTTTTTTTTATAAAAATATAATTAGTAAAAAAAGTAGAAAAACTATGACTTTTCTTGAAAGATATATTGTACTCCGATAAACAATGAATACTTTAATAAAATTTGACAAGCTCTTTTTCGAACATTTTAGCTCCAACAGGCCTTCGAGTGTTAAGTACCCGGTTTTATCACCACTTTCCCCTAATTCTCAATTTTTAAGAGTTAAAAATATGGGATATTTTATACAGTAGCCCTCCCCTCCACTAACGAATTCCTAGATCCGCCCTTGCGTTCCTAATTAAGAGGCAAATTCTTTGTACTAATACCATAGCAAAATGTATAGAAAACCTACAGTATAGACATATTTAATTTCAACTAATATTTTTCACTGTCAAAGCGATAAAATTAACTTCTGTCCGATTCCTACGGCTGAGAGCACTGGAAACTGCTCCATTAGCAGCTTTCCTGTAAAAGCTTAAGTTTGTAAGCCATTATTAGGCAGAATTGTTTCAGGTTGCTAATTGCTAAAAGCCGTGTTCGGATAGTTTGGGCATTATCATCCATTCCGTATTCTATGCATAGATACGATGAAATATTGGAACATATAATTAAATAATAATAGGATATGATGAACATAGTAAGGGCATACTTTTTGGCACAATAAGGAAAAAAATAAGCGTTTGGCAAGCTAGTTTTTAAACTTTCTGCACGGAATTTTGATCGCATAATGACTTAGTCTAAATATATTAGATAGATACACAGAAGTATGACTCGTGAAATTTTAGGATACTCATGATGATATACAATTATAAATAAAATTGCTTATAATGTATGGTTATAACCTCAGAACTTGCAGTTAAATTTTAGCTTTCCGATTGTCGACTTTTCTACTCCAATTTAAGTACTAGGAATATTGCAGGATGTGAAACTAGTGCTTTTTGAGGAAATTCGTTCCAATTAATTGAGAATTAGAAATGATGAACGTTGTAAGTACCAAAAGTGAAAATGTTAGAAAATCGCAAAAAACTGTTCGCACTAGACGCAGAAATATTCACAGTAAATATCTTTTTACAAGCTCTTTTGAACTATTTATAGGACTACTAGGCGTTTTTCACGTTTACCATATTATAATGCATTGCTCATTTGACTC
>BGPR01041674.1:0-13539 GCA_013235015.1 Araneus ventricosus | reverse complement strand
TAGAGAGTTCTTTGCAGCGTAATGCTTCTAAATAAAACCAGATCATGGAAGCAGATACGAAAGGGAATCAGAGATTTTATTATGCAAGTCGTAAAACCTAAGCCTAAGTTTTGCAATATAAAGATGTCTTTCTCTCCTTCGATAAGAAAGTAGGGAATAGGTTTTGGGAATTACATCTGCTGTAAAATATGCGGCCAATATTACTTCCCTTATCTGAAGTGATCAAATTGAGAATAAAGGAAGTTTAGACTTCACGTATGTGGAGCTCATTTTCTCTGTTTGTCCGAATTTTTGAATTCTTTTACTGATATACATAAAACAAAATTAGAAAGAATGCAAACTTTCAGGCAATTAGAATACAAATAAAATTAATTCACTTAAAATATCAATCATTTTTGTCGGAATAATTTGCAAAATTTTATAAGTATTTTATATTTTCTTTAACATAATTCGTAATAAATTCTGACAATTTTAAATATTTTTGTTTAGACACTCTATGCAACTTTTACAGTTATAAACCCCACATGGTCAATCGGTGGTAAATAGGGTGATCGTGCCGACTTTCGCTGGGACTAGTAAGATTTTTAAGCCTTTGAAGAATTAGATTTTCCGCTTAGCTAATCGTTTAGGGCAATTTAGAAATCGCTGATTTCTCTAACCAACATGCAAATGAATTCAGTTCCTGGTTCCTATATTTTCACAACACATGTGATGGCTATCTCCATTGCTAATTTGAGAAGATAAGTATAGCAGTCTTACAAGCGGTCGAATGATTCAATTGGTGAAAATAAGGAGGCAGTAAACAATCTATTATTCTTCGTCAATATCCTGAATTTAAATTAATGTTTGCTATTTCGTCTAGCCGTATTCTAGAGATTAAATATAAAAAAAGAATCTAAAAACCTATTTATGTGCAAATATTTTTTGTTACAAATTCACGACTATTAAACCAAGTAACTGCTTGTCTGAATGTCATCAAAGATAACTACAAATTAATTATCTTGTTTTTTGCTGAATAATTTTTCACAAATGCTTTAATTTCTGTCTAATATAAAAATACCTCATGAAAATGAATTTTCTTTATTATATTTTATGGGAATCCTCATATTCTAGTTTGGATTATCCGAATTTTGATTCGGCCAATATTTGGATTGCAAAATAGAAATCACCAGTTTAGTAAATATATTAGTCCTTCTCTACAACTATCGCATGTTTATTCTAATTGCTAAAGAAATATAGTATTCATATTTATTGAAATTTCTACAGCATCTCTAGGGAATAGCATTGACGTTGATTTTGAAAGAAGATAGATATATTTTTTTTCAAGAAATGTTGTTGTTAAACTTTGCATAGTAAATTAGATGTGTGAAAAGAATATTTGTGATTCAATTCATTTTTTACCAACAAACAATAAATAAAATTTATTAGTTCTCAAATGCAATGCCAAACATACTGAGACTCAAAATGTTAACATAACAAAGATATAACAAAATAACGAATCCAAATAATTTGAAAATATTTTGCTATTCCTTTTTGATACTACATAATTGTTTACCCTATAATTATAATATAAGATCAGAATATATCCTATATTTTTCTTGAAAACCCCCAGATACCACACTAAATTTTAAACATATGATTTTAATATGAAAGAGCAAATTTTATCTTCTTCTCCTGGAAGAATTAAAGAAAAATACTTTACCAGAACTTGAAAATATCTTTAAAATATGATACGTTTCCTACTTTCTCGTTTCTATTGCGTTTGAATATTTATAATCGCTTAACGAGGATGAAAATTATTCTAAATGTAAAAGATATCGAAGTAAAAAATTATGTTGAGTCCTTCACTGTATTCTCCCTACCTTTAAGAAGATGCTAAAATTTATTATTCTTAACGTCTCATGAGCAAATTAACTAGTCTTTTGAATTAATCAGCTTCCTTGCCTCGAAAATCATAAATAGTAATGAACTCTTTTATATCGATTAAAAAAAAATATTAAAATTAAAAATATGCCTTGTATTCACCTTGAAAACCTCCAGCGTTCGCTCTAAATATTTAACATATGATTTTAACATGAAACAACAAACATTACCTTCTGCTTACGAAAGAATTAAAGAAAAATACTATCACAACTTGAAAATATCTTTAAAAAATTAGATGTTCCATACTTCCTCATTCCTAATGCGTTTGAATATTTACAATAGTTTAACGAGGCTGAAAATCATTCTAAATGTTAAGACATAAAAGTAAAAAATTATGCAGAGTCCTTCACTATATTTTCCCTTCCTTTAAGGAGGTGCTAACATTTATTATTTTTAACGTCTCATGAGCAAATTAGCTAGTCTTTTGAATTAATCAGCTTACTTCCTTAGAAAATCATAAATTGTAATGAACTCGTTTATATCGATTTAATAAAACTGCTAATAGGAAATTGTAGTTTCACCCATTAACACCCTTCGACTCTTTTTTTTGGTGTCGCTTCTAAAATGTATCAAAAACTGGACTTATTTTTCTCAACATAAATTTTACAAAAAAAGTATTTTTAATTATTCGTTTCTTTTATATTCAATCGATGGCAGCACGTATGATAAATATTCGAACAATTCGCATAATTTACAATTAGTATTAACTCTATCGATATGAGACCGTCCCATACGTCCCTTCAAGCAAAAGACGATAGCCGTCCGTAACGTCCGAATGTCACTCTGAAATTCACACCCCAAGTGTGATAGATTTCACACCCGCGGCGAGTGCTTTCTTCGTTAGAGTGGCTCGCCTAAATGTGTTGGGGAAGAGGGAGTTTCTTTATAATTCGGACAATGGCAGCTATCATTGTGGTTTTTTTTTTAAGGGGGAAAGTGAATTTATCTTATTTTGGATAGAGGATCTCTGACATTCCCGTATTTTGAGGTGCCTTTATTTCAATGGCCTTAGGAATTAGAGGGTTAAAATCAAAATTTGTTCTGACCTGTCAGAAGGACTCAAAATTGCAACTTTGAGCGATTATTCATTGGTTTTCATTCCATTATTATCATATATTTTTATTCCATTATTATCATGTAACAACACATCTAGCAAGCACAAACGAACACATACGCAATTACAAAGCAAAAGCAAGACAGAGGATGAAAATATATAAGAAAACCGGAAGTAGCGTGCAGCGCCACCAGGTGACACTCTTGGGTTTAAGAGAGTTTCAAATCCCTATCTGTCGTTCGGTTGATAATATACTTTTTATTTGCAGCGTGGAGCGTATCTGAAAATTTCTAATTGAGTTAACTTATGTAGATTTTTCTAAATCGACAATAATTAACCTGTTTTTCTGCCATCGTCCCTATTTTGGGACAATTGTTTACTTTTTATTTTCACGTAAACGATGCAATTTTTATCTTTTATTTTTGAATCTGAACGTTGAGCTGATTGCTATAAAAGGTGAAAATTTCGATAAGAATAATTTTTTTCTAATTGAAAAGACAATTAATTCCAATTAAAATTAATTATTCAGTTTAATTAAAAATATCAGATATATTGTGTACTTTTATATTTCATTCATGTCATCGCATTAATGTAATTTTTTTAAAAATAATTTAATTAATTAATTTAAAAAGTTATCATGTAATGGATTAAAAAACTGTTTAAAAGTAAATCGTTTTCTTGGATTTCAAAAGAAAATTATTTCCCCAAATGTTTAAAAAATCTTACATATTCAATTATTTCTTATTATTGAGGATTCCCTAAGTTAAATTAAAAGATAAAAAATGCAGAATAGCTAAGAAAAGCTATGCTATGGTGGAAAAGGTGATCATGCATACCAAACCAGGTATTTTTTTGGACATAGATTTCAAAATGGGAAAGAAATGCATGAACTCTAATAGTCACTTAATAGTGACAGCTATTAGGTTCAATGACAACTCAAGAATGACTTAAAAACTACATAACGGCATTTAATCGAAAATAATTTCAGTAATAGTTCAAAAGAGTGACCGTCAACCTGAAGCGCGATGCAAAGAAGGAAGTCTTTTGAACTGAACTCGCATGTTATGTTCTTCATCAAAATCGGCTATAACTCTGCCGACAATGTCTTCTTCAAATTCAAGGAGAGCAGACGAGACTGTAGATACCCCCAAAGAAAGAAGTCATACTTCAAAGACTCACAAGCGATGTTCTTACTCAAAGTGAGCTGGCCATCAATTTCCACTGAAACTACATACGACTGTCGAAACTATCTCCAAGAATTCCAGGAAGACCCCAAGAAGGAAAAAAAGGTATTATCTCCATTCATACCATTCCACCATAAAATTCATTCTGCTAGTAATACATATGCATGTTAAGATATTCTTCAGCATTTCCGGTTAGACATTCTCCAGGAAAAAAACAGTACATTTTCCGTTCAGATCGTACCAGAGTAAGACTCATTCTATTGATACACTAGTGGACAAATGCTAAGAACCATTTTTAAGACGGGTACTTACGTATTAACGCCACCGAGGCTACAGATTGGCGGTAATGCGCCAATAAAGAGCAATCTTGTTTACAAAAACCGCCAAATTGTTGGCACTTAAAAACCGCCAAATCTGTAGCTGCGGTGGCGTTGGCGGCACTTAAAAACCGCCAAATTGGCGTTAATACGTAAGTACAAAAACCGCCAAATTTGCGCCACTTAAAAACCGCCAAATTGGCGTTAATACATAAGTACAAAAACCGCCAAATTTGGCAGTACTTAAAAACCGCCAAATCTGTAGTTGCGGTGGCGTTGGTGGCACTTAAAAACCGCCAAATTGGCGTTAATACGTAAGTACAAAAACCGCCAAATTGGCGTTAATACATAAGTACAAAAACCGCCAAATTTGGCGGCACTTAAAAACCGCCAAATCTGTAGCCTCGGTGGCGTTAATACGTAAGTACCTTAAGATGCGAATAATTAGGACTTAATGTGGTCCTATTTATGGACACAATGGTTCGCAATCAGTTGCAGAAAATCTTGGGATATAAACCTGTCGGAACTCATATTTCACAATAAATATTTGGTCATGAGGGCATTTAGGGTTTTATTGGTATTTTGTTCAACCCCGTTTCAGAGAAAGCTGATAATGATTTGAAACTTTCATCAATGGTTTTGTTTGATCTGCGCAATATTTGCATGCATTTTTGTAAAAATGGCAAGAAGAGATATAAAGGTTTTTTTTTCAAAAAAATCCCAGATTTTTTCGTATGCTTTTTGCTTATAACGTGCAGAGTTTAAACCAAATTGTACGAAACTTACAGAATATTTGACAATATGTAAAAGGAGCATTGCATCAAAATTGAAAGTAAATAATTGGAATATTAGAGAAAATATGAATACTTGTAGTAAATATTTTTTATTGCGCATGCGCGGAAGGCAAAGTAATTTTTCTTTTATAAATTCAGAGCCAGATACATAGAGCAACTTATATGAAAATTCCAGTTCAATACCGTTAATATTCCGAAAGATATCGGCATCGCAGCGATGTAAATTTCGGTACACTCTTAAGAAAAGCTAAATGATAAGGATACATGCACAAACTGAAATTTATTAAATTTTAATCTTCAAAAAGTAATATTGAATTTTATGAAAATTTAATAGCCTTTATATACATGTACACTAATAAAATAAATACGTAATTTAAATTGCATTTCGATGATAACTATTCCAGGATTTAAGCTTAATAGTTTTACAGTTCGTGCATGGACCTTTATCGTTTAGCTTCTCTTAGAGTGTACTGAAATTCACATCGCTGTAATACCGATATCTTTCTAACTATTAACGGTATTGAACTGGAATTTTTATATAAGTTGCTCTATATATCTTGCTCTGAAGTTATAAAAGAAAAATTAACGCATGCGCATTAAAAAATTATTTACTACAAGTATTCATATTTTCTTTAATATCCAGGTTATTTAATTCAAATTTTGACACAATTTTTTTACATATTGTCAAATAGTCTGTAAGTTTCGTACAATTTGATTTAAAACTCTGTATGTTAGAAGGAAAAGACCTGTGGAAAAATTTGAGATTTAAAAAAAATCTTTTATATCTCCTCGAATATTCATACTATTTTTACGAAAATACATGTAAATATTATGGACATCAAACAAAACCATTGATTAAAGTTTCAACTCTTTATCAGCTTTCTGTGAAACGGTGTGAGCCAAAATCCCTTTCGGCTTCAACGCTTTCTGGTCGCTATCTAAATGTCCTCGTGACCAAATCTTCACTGCAAAATGCGAGTTCCGACGATTGTATCTCCCACGATTCTCCGCAACTGATTGCAAACCATTGTATTCCTATTAAGTCCAAATTTTTCGAAATCTTAAAAATGGTCCTTAGCATTTCTCCACCAGTATATGTGGCGGACCTTCCGAATCTCTTACCATACACACTGAAATTACACCTCTCCTTGCCATGAGGCGGCACGTTCAAGAACATTAAGCGTTATTGAAAGTGCTGTAACTTGTAACCGGTGGGTCTTCATTTAAGGAATAAAAGAGGGACAACTTAAGACATAGTTACAGACACACACAAAACAATTAACATAAAAAAATGATTAAGTAATTTAAGAAAACAAAATGATTAACAGGGGCATTTGACATAAAAAAGAGTCAACCTCACGGGGCAAGATCCACCGAGTCTCTGCCGAGCATTGTCCGATAGGTGGCTTTTGACAGAGAGACGTGTTGAGTTGCTGTACGCCTGTATGTCGGCGTTACAAATTGATATTTATTAGTGATCTTCTCCCTGCTTGGGTTATTAATTTATAAAAGTTCTCAGTTTTGTTACCTGTGCAGCGTTTTGTTTTTCTGGAATATTCGAAAAATAAAGAGTCGTTTATTTTATATTATCCTTCTCCTTTGACTGCATTCACGTACAGCCCCAGATGATTTTTTAACAATATGAATGGGTTTCAAATTAAGAAATATAATTTTCAACGCTTTGTGTTGATTTATTTCTTTTATGAATTGTCAGGCACAGGAAGCGAGTTTGCTAATATCACTTGTTAGTCTCGTAAGGTAGAGACAGGCAGCTTGAGTAACACTAGTTATGAAGAGCTGCTGGATAATGAGCTAAAAGCGTCCTGGCTTATTGCATGCAGTGAAATTTCTATGAGATGGAGCTTTTAGAAATGACGAATCGTGTAAGTTAAAAAAACATTTATTTAGACGACCACAATTAAGATCATATTTACAGATAGCATTTCCATTTAACAAGGTTCATACTTTCCCTACATTTTATAGGTACAATGGCAGCTTACATGGCACTGAAGTGTCTCCAAGGAGAGAATACTTTGAGGACCTACAGACCGTACCTCCTTTCTCTCTCTCCTCTCTCTTTCTTAAATGACATAGTAGAGACAAGTATATATACTCTGTTAATAATCAGATCTACATATCAGCAGCGGGAATCGGATAGACAACGTCATACGATTCCGATTAAATAGCTGCTAAAAATGGATGTCAAGTGAAGTGATTAGTTTAAAGAAATGACGTGAAAATCTTAAAGAACGAATGCTTCGAATCTTAGGGTAAAGGTACGAGAGACAATTTAGAAAAAGGTGCAAGCTTCTTAGCTTAAAATGCAGAATTTCCTAACATGAATTATAAAGGGTAAATATCTCAGGAAGCAGTTTTGCTTCACCTCAACGGACTACAAAACAGTTCTGCATTAGAACAGAATATTATGCTTCGTATCATTTTCGCACATCCGTTCTAAATCTCATGTACATGTAAGAATTCATCTGGGAAATCAATGAGTAAACAAGCTAATGAAATTAAAGCGAAGAAAGATTTGAGAAAGCTCATTTGTTTCATTTCATGGGGAGATGGTGGTCCGCATTTGTTCGACGAACAAAAAATGTCGCTTAGTTAAATAAATTTTATTTCATTTAAGAGAGGAATTTAAACAATAGTTCTTAAAATGAGGATTGGTTTTATCGACAGTATCGCCAAAAGGGTTAGTTTTAGCATCTTACTAATGCATCTTAAACTTTGATTTTAATTAGAATACAATTTTAGTAGTATTGTTGTAATTAACAGAAAATTATAAATATCGGAAAGAATCGCCAGTCTTAACCGTTTAGACCCTATGGGCGTATACGTCCCTAAGATTACACTGCATTCCCAATTAGGTAAATAAATCTGACTTTTACATATTCTTTTTTGTCTAAAATTACTTTAAAATTAATTTTCATAGTAAAATTTTAATCATGCAAATATTGGGCTGTAAGGGTTAAAGATAGTTTTCTGGGTAGATAGTTTCACTCCACAGTTCTTCCCCTCCCCCATTCCAGAGTCTAGAATTTATGGCAAAAATCGTAATTGAGAAGAATTATTCCTATTATACACTTTAAACGCACGTTTATGTACTGTGTTATTTGCGTAAAATATCGCATATTGTAACATAAAATGTTTTGTTTCTTCCATATTACCATTTAGTGCAAATTGTATTAAATGTGTTATGAAACAAAACGTACAGAAATTGCCGTCATAAGCAATTTTAGACGAATTATAAATTATCTTCTGTTTAATAATATTGACAACATAATAAAAGGAAACATAATAGCGACAACTATATAATTACAACTGATACAACATAGACTAGATTAAAATGTTTATTGTTTTCGATTTAGTCGCTAGCGTTGCGGGTATGTTATATACAGCGATGCAGAAATCGATCATGGAATAACTGAAGCATTACCAGTTCTGTTGATGGTTCGGATGGAGCGGTCTATCACTTGAAGAATCTTTGGAAGCAACCAAATTTTTCATGATATTCTTAAAGCTTGTTACAACTAAGATATAATTGGAAGCCAAGATGGCTGTTGTCTGCTGTGCATTTGTCAGAATTGTGTGCTCAGTGTATATATATTATTGTTATTGTATTTTAACAACGCTAAGCTACGAATGTACTGCCACTATGGGACTTGTAAAGATATAATTTGTGACGTTTCTGTCCGTCCTAGATGTAAATAAAATGATTAGAAACCTGCTCAATGGTAAAATTATTCTTAAGTCATTCTTGATTAAAGTTTAAACTAATGCAACACTTAGAAGTTGCAACAAAGCGATAGACTGCACAATCTGAACCATCAACAGAACTATAAACTGATGCTTTTATTCTATATCAAGGTACTGCTTCAGTTATTCCATGATTGACTTCTGCATCGATTGAAACAAATTGCATACTGTGCTAGTGAATATACTGAAGGACTATAAAAGTTTCAATCAAGTGTCAATGTTTTATCGACTATAATTATATGGTAATCACTATAAAATCTCCAACTTTTGTATATTTAAAATGCAGTTTTAATAAACTTTAGGACTGGATTCATTTCAGAAATGTAAAAGGTGTAAAATTTTCATTTTCAGGAGTTTGATTATCAATAATTTTTCGCCAAATCTTATTTTTATAACCAGCTATTGCTATATTTCTAAATTGTTAATTACGATTTTAGTTCATTAAATTATTTTTATAATTAATATTAACTTAGACTTTAATATTAGTATTAAAGAGAGACTTAACACACTGAATAAAACTGATCACAATTTTTTATGCAAATCAATAAAAATGTGATTTTTAAAACACTAACTTTATTCAAAACGATCTTGATAAATAGAAATGCATTCGATTTCATATTTCACTTACTTAAGACTTTTAGAAGATTGCTTGACTTGGCAAATCCAGAAACACAACCCACACAACTCTCTCTGAAAAGGGAAAAAACTCCAAGGAATTTTAAATCACAAACTATTCAAACATTCAAAATAATACAACTTTTCGAACACATCTGCTCTTCGCACCAAATGTTCAATTTAAATATTTCTTAGAAATGATACTTTTTTTGGAAAAAAATACTTCGTTCAAGGAAGGAAAGAGAGAAATGGGAAACTTTTAAAGAAAGATTTTTTCGAGAGAAATACGAAGGTATTTTATTGAGATTTTTATTTAACTCTGTTGATTTTTTTTGCACAGCGTCTTTCTGTCAAAGATATTTTTGTCAATTATCAAAAAGTTTTATTAAGAGGCTTCTTCTATACACTTGCATATTTTGTTGGTGATGCAACATTACGTGAATGTATTCAATAAAATAATTGGAATGGAAAGTAGTTTTGTAAAGCATTCTCTTTGACAGTTTCAGTAACTGTTATTAAGGGGACATACGACCGTTAAACCTCGAAAATTTTCGATTTTATGAAAAAAATATATAAGATTTCCCTGTCTTTTCTGAACAATTTAAAACAATTCCTGTCAAAAAATTCCCATAATTATGAAATTTATGAAGGAAAATGTATCAGCTCTTCAACGTAAACATTGAATATGGCCATATTTTTAAAGCGCTATATCTCAAAATGTGTTTTTTGATCTTGCGCGCACGATACCTCAAGAATTATTTAATATTTTTAAATAAATTTTTTACCGAATATGTATTTTGCTATGTTCTACAAATTGAAGCACATTTTTCTATATATTTCTCCAAAGAAGATTTTTTCTGGGGGAGGGGATGTTAGAAAATTTGGAATTTTAACTATTTTTAACATTTTTATTTTTAATTGGTATATAGAATAGAAATGAAATTTAAATGTTAATAAATTGAGGTTCAGTTTCTTAAACAGACTGTTTGGATTACTCAGATACCCAAAATATTGTGTTTAGATAAATGTTTTATTCGTAATCATGCTTGCAAGGTGACTGTTTCCTTTTTCTCCAAAAATTATACACATATTTATTATTCTCTCAAATAAATACATGAGAATAGGAAGATTTCAAAATGTGTATACTTGAAGAGAAACAACAGATATTTTTCTAGAAAAGTGAGTTTGTGAATTGTATTCTTTTGGAGATAAAATATATTCGAATTTGACAATTTCCCACCATTTTTTGGAGATTTAAGAGTCGTATGCCCCCTTAAAAAAGCAAATAAATTGACGATCTTACTCCATATATACTTTAATAGATCAATTTCTGAATAGATTTTCTTGCCGTTTGTTGAAAAGTTTTATCTGGAGGTTTGTTCGATGTACCGGCATTTTTTTCTTGATCTTGAAATATTTAAATATTGCATAATTGCATTACGAAATATCTGGATCTATTTATAATAGTTGGAATATAACATTGGAGAATTATCGTTAATCTTTCTCTTTTACACTTTCACTTACTAAAAATTTTAAAAAATAATTAAATCTATGTGCTTTCTCTGTATATACTTTTTTGGTATACTTTTTCAATGATTTTAATTTTGAAGCGTTCTTTTTATTTTTGTTAGAATAATTTGAAAGATATTGTAAATAAGCAATCACAATTATGTTACTAAATATTTAATCACCAGGGTTGGAAATTTAATAGTAGCCACCATATAGCATATAGTTATAGCTGATATAACATTTGTGCAAATTTGAAACGTTTATAATCCTTCGATGTAGCCACCAGCGTTGCGCTCAACTTGTCTCCAGCGATGTAGAAGTAGTAGAATACCCGAAGCAGTGCCGGTTCTGTTGATGCTTCAGATAGAATGGTCTATGGCTTTAACCCTATGAGCCTATCCCGCCTCAAATGGCCCCATTCGACAGAGGCCGGACTCAACCGGTTTCGGACGCCTGGGTGAATTAATTATACGTGAGAAAAGTGGTTCATTTCTTTGTTGAGAATTGATCTCCCAAATTTGGGTGTTGGACTGGAATTTCTTTAAAGAAAGGAAGGATTTCATTCTGTTTCCGTGAACGAAAATTTACTTCAGTTTTTGAGGTACTGATATTCTCACTCTAGCGGGGTTCAGAGAGTTAAGAATCTTTGGAACAGTTGGAGGAGGAAGAGTTAAAGGAATAGACCGCTCCGTCCGAAGCAACAACACAACTGATATTGCTTCAGGTAATCTACGACTTCCACAACGCCACAACAATAAACTGTACAGATTGCTGGAGATAATATCAAAGTATTATAAGCGTTTCAAGCTAATACCAGCGTTGTATCGACTACAATTACATGGTTGCAACAATTAAATGTCCACCCCTTGTACTTTCCGTTTAAGAGACTGAAAAGTCGTGATGGTTCTAATCTCTCCTTATCTAACGAAATTCAGGCATCTTTTTTTTGTTAAAGTAGGCAGCAGCACCTACGAAATCTGACATAAATCCTAACTAATGGACACAAATTTTCTTCTTGGAGGACTTTCAAGGTAAATTGTAGTTCGCTTGGTGGCAAACCAATAGCGGCGAGTAATCTGTTGCTGAAAAGCACATCGGTCTAGCAGTTTCTGAATAATGCCTGTTAAGAGCTATGACAACGAATAGAATTCAGAAACTTCATGTTTTTCTACCATTCCATCTCATACCATAACCCTTTATAAGGCCGTGGTAAGTATACTTATCACCAACTTCATCAATTTTTAAATGCATGTTTTAAGGTTGGGTTAAGTTCTCACCAAATTTTTCGATAAAACAAAAACTTAATGTTCCAATTTCTTTTCTCAAACCATAGCCAAGTGTCTGGATTGATAATTAATTAACAAAATGTTAATGTAATCGATTATCCTGAATGAATTTCTTTTCTTAAATGAATCTCAATCCCAAAGCCATTTTACTATAATACTACTTGAAAAAACGACCCTTTAAAGGATTAATGCACTAGGAAACTAGTGGGCAATTGAAAAGTTGTTAAATTGAATCAATGATTGTCAGTCTAGTTGGAGTTCGTGTTTCTTATGCAGGAGGAAGAGGTACTCAGGCATGAGAAAAAGTCAATAGCAATCAAAAAATTCTATTTAGAGAAACAAGGATAAAAACATAAATAATTTTCCAATGCAACAATGTAGTGTTGACTTTTAAAAGTAGATGCAAAGACAGGGTTTCGTGTAGACAAACACGAAACCCTAAAATATTTTGATATTAATATTTTGGGATTCCAAATCACATTGTGTGGGTGCAAAATTGAATAAAGAAACAATCTTAAGAGCGCGTGATTAAAGCTGATATGGACAGATGGATTTCATGGACTAAAATGCTGAAGACCGCTGTACCAAACAATATAGAATTACGGCGGCTGGCTCCGTGGAAAGTGCCCGATGTTTGTGATTTTGGATAAAGTCTTTTTAGGAACAGTTTGCTGCTCCCAACTCTTAGTCATAAAAGATCGTGGCTGAAATTCTATCTATTGTAAAAGTGTGTTCTTTAATGATTAACATTTGAATGCAGAGAAATTTGGGTTTGGATGGGAAGGGGTCATTACCAAATTTTGACTTATCATTTATAAGAGATAGAATTAAAACTATAACACGACATTGCTACAGAATGAAGCCGAAACTTTGGTGCTATGCTACCATGACTTTTCAAAAGGTGCAAATCTAAAATTATGTTTCGAATCAAAAATTGTTTTTTCCTTTTTGTATACATAAATTAAAAACAATATAATCTACTAGAAATGCTAGAAGCTATAATGTTGCTCTGATAAAATATAGAATCTTTTTAACAGCATCTGTTTAATAGCCCCTTTTCCAGTTTAACTCTATCGATACGGTAACGTCTCGAAC
>BGPR01041672.1:0-13541 GCA_013235015.1 Araneus ventricosus | reverse complement strand
TTTGGATTGAGGTCGCTTTTCATTGGCTCTCAGCGTCACGTGACTTCTCTTGCTTCTGAATGATGTCATAGGAGCGCGCTTAGTTTGGATTTCGATTTTTGTCTTAGCTATTGTATCATGGAAAAGCCAAAATTATCTCTTAATTACGATTATTTGGATATTTCTAAAGGGAATGATGGATTCAAGATAACGATACGCGCTCCTATGACATCATTCAGAAGCAAGCGAAGTCACGTGATGCTGAGAACCAATGAAAAGCGACCTCAATCCAAACCATAGTAGGATCCGTAAATATGCGACTACAAATATTTTAAGCTAGCACCAATGCTGTAGCGGCTGTAACTGTATGGCTGCGACTATGAAATTTCAATCTCTTGTACCGTACATACACTATACTTGAACACCTACCTCGAAGATTAAACGACAGTTTTTCAATGGCAGATTCAGTCGGTACGTTTAGTGTTAAAACTCAAATTTTAGGTGTACTCAGAAACCCGTTATTAGGAATTAGCATAAGTACAATGTGCAAAAGAGGTATAAATCTTCTAAATAAATGCTGATTAAATGTCTGTCACAATTTAAAGTTTAATCCCTTGCCAGTATTGCCCGATCTCAGCTCGTGCATTGAATTATGGCGTTTTTACACTTACAACCTAAAATTACGTCATTCATAGACCTTAAGGATTTTTGAGGATAAAATTATTAGAAATAATCTAATTTACGGTTACAGATTCATAGATGATTTGCTTATTTTAAATTCTGACAACTTAGAATTCTTTATTAATTGTTATTCAAAAGAATATAAACTGAATAAAACGAACTCTCATATAAATAAAGGTACCTTTTTAGATATTAAAATAGAAATTTCTAAACAAAAAACTTTCATTGGCCTGTTTGATAAAATAGCTGAATTTATTTTCAAGTGTAAGAATCTTTGTGATTATTATTCCAATATAGGTTCTAGGTTTTTAGGAACACAATTTTTAGTCAAGCT
The DNA here is from genome assembly GCA_013235015.1 of Araneus ventricosus. NCBI lineage: Eukaryota > Metazoa > Arthropoda > Arachnida > Araneae > Araneidae > Araneus > Araneus ventricosus. The sequence continues at coordinate 12,547 of BGPR01041672.1, read as the reverse complement.
AACAGAATTAAAAAAAATCCCTTTTCGGCAAGCTTGAAGGCAAAGGTAGATTCCTTTACGTTAATGTTACAAAAGTCATGAAATATTACATATTGATCCATACAGACATAGCCAATGACTTTATTGTTTCTGCACATTGCAATATTTACGCTGTTATTCTGTTTTCATGTCATTTAATTTTTTGCTATATCAAGGTTTTATCACTCCATTTTTTATTCCAAATGTTATGCTGGATTTATCGGTCAGTACATTGGTCAATTTTTTTATATCTCAACACATAATCATTCAGCAGGTAGGAGTCATAAAGAAATAAACATCTCAACAGTGCAAATATCTCCTAGATAACATTAAGCCAGCCTATCTGAAACAGTAACAAGAAATTGACTCTTGGCACGAATGAAGAAAGACTCTAGATTTAAAAATTAATTTATTTAATCTAGGTTACAATATAATTGTGCGAACATTACTTTGTCATATGGTAAAATCACATGACATGGAAACACTTAAATACTACTAGAATGGGCTCATTTAGAGAACTCCCTGGTTACAGAGATAATAGTCACTAAATTCTTAACATATAAGAGAATAAAACTATTAAACATTGTGTGTGGAAAATTCAAGACGTGTTTTTAAAGCATAGAATATGAATGCAGCCAATTTGAACAGTAAATTTTAATCTCCACCGACGGTTAAAACCAAATACTCAGGCAGAAAATCCCAAACAATTTTAAAGTTAAGGAGATATTTTTCAATAGTAAAAAGGATAAAGGAAACTCTTATTTAAATATCTATCGTTTTTGACTACTTTATATTGATTTTATTAAACAAATCGTGGTCCCGCCATGTTTTGTTAAATGTCAAATTAAAGTATTCTGTCAAAAAACCTATTATCAAATTAAATATTAAAATTATTTGATTAATTAAAATTAACTATTTACTTAATTAAAGTTAAAAATTAATTGTTACAAAACTTCACTAAAACCTTTTTCATGGCTCATATTATATGCCAGTAATCTTTATCTTATAATTATCTAATAATTATATTAATTTAAATAAAAGTCACTGTGGCTATGTATGTATGCTCCACATCTTCTCCTAAACCACTGGACTGATTTCAATCAAACTTTGTATTTAAGAAAAGAGAAAGGTCACCTTCATCTTTTTAAAGCCTAAAAGATGCTTAAAATTTCACTTAATTAAAAATTAAGCAAGGCGTTTTTCCGCGGTGTCTTTCATTTCCACAAATTTGTTTCTCTCATTTTAATATTTTTTTCAAAATTAATTTTAAACTGAATTCGTAACAATATTCTTGTTGATCAAAAATAATACGAAGAACTGTTTCCAGAAGGAAGAATGCTAAAAGAAAATTTTAAAAGTAGACGATTTAACAATTTATATCGGGACCAGCTATTGATTTATTTTCACGCTTTAAATTAATGAATAATTAAATAGTTAATTTAATTGTTTCAAAATATTCATTAAAACCTTTCATTGACTTTAGTAATTGTTAACAAAATTTGAAGTACCTATATAACAAATAATAACGTATGAAGAAAACGGATGCTTTTAAAAATCGTCTGGTTCAATTGATATTCTCATTTTAATTGAAAGCGTTTTAGATCAGAAAAGAGGAATTTGTGTATTATAATATTTATACAATAGTATTTTTTACATTGAAAATATTAAACATGAAAACATTTTAATCCGGAGCGCAGCCAGGTATATCAATTAACAGTTATAATTAACAAAATTTAACAAAGATATTAATTATAAATTAATTAGTCATAAATTAATTATATATTATACCGTATAAAAAGTGAAAGTGGATGCGGTTGATGGAAACTCATAACTTCTATGTAATTCTTGCTGTCAAAAAACTTTCAATATAACAGTAGTTTGTTATGATAAGGTGATAATTCCCCTAATTGAAATTTTCTTTTCATCTTCAATCTTAACGAAGCTATGGGGAAATGATAAATTGGGGGGGGGGATTGAATATCGCTTTTCAGCTCATAACTTATAAGCAATTCTAGCAGACAAAAAACTTTTAGTATAAAAGTTGTTCGTTATCATAAGGTGATAATTCGCTTAATTGAAAATTTGTTTCTATCTTTAGTCGTAACAGAGCTATGGGGAAATGATAAGTTGGGGAGGGGATTGAAAATGGCTTTTTAGCTCATAACTTCTAAGAAATTGTGGCTATCAAAAAAGTTTCAGTACAAAAGTTGTTTGTTGTGATAAGGCAATAATTCGCCTAATTTGAATTTTCTTTCTATCTTGAATCGTAAGGGAATTATGGGAATATGAAATTTTCAGTCCCCCACCATTTCCACCCCCTTTGAGCTGGTTAGCCCATCTGTGAACTCGGCCGAGATTTTCACCGTCCTTACAACATATCCGTCGCCAGTTAAAATCTAATCAAAATTACTCTAGTTATCGTGTTCACAAGATAACGGGCAAAAGCGTTGTATATATACGTCTCTACTAATAATAAGGAAAAGAACATTTCGCCCTCTGTTCTCATAAGTATTAGAGCTAAAAGAATGAAAGCAGGTGAAAAAGACTGCAAATGACGAGAGCTTTCCAACAAGGGGTAACATGCATAGGTTAAAACGTACTTTAAGTTAGGGGGAGAGGAGGGGAAGGGTGGGAAAATCACTTTTGGGCTTATAACTTCTAAACAATTATAGCTATCGAAAAAGTTTAAACACAAAAATTGTTCGTTATGATAAAGCAATAATTCGCCTAATTTGAGTTTTCTTTCTATTTTCATTTGTAAAGGAATTATGGGAAAATGAATATTTCCATCCCCCACCATTTCCATCCCCTTTGAGCTGGATAGCCCATCTACGAACTCGACCGATATTTTCACTATCCTTACAACATATCCCAATATGGTTAAATTTTCATCAAAATTACTCGAGTTATCGTGTTCACAAGATAACATGAAAAAAAGCGTTATATATATATATAAACTTTTTAACGAAGGGTGGTTTTGGGTTCTAGGGGTCATGATCGATGAAGATCTGCAGAAATTTTCCGAAAGTCGTGTCATGAGAACCATTGCAATAGGTAGAGTTCCTATAAGGAATCTACCTAAAAATATGCAATAATAGAAATGATTTTTCTAATGGCTTCCAATGTTTTTTTTAAAGAATCTCAATGATAATCATTTCCCTTTAATATTCACGGCATTAAAGGTCTTATCCTTGAAAGCAGTCTGGAATATAAAATCTAAAAAAAAAACTTTTGCTTTTCATTAGGGTCTAGACGGAAACTAGGGTCTTTTTTAATTAATTTGTCTAAATGGTTTGATTTCCTATCCTTCTTGTTTTGTCTTCCCTTTGTTTTGTCTTTTAGAATATAGATGGCGTCATGGTTATAGTTTTCCTTAAAAAAAGGGGGCTGATTGTTTGTTTAGGCGGGAAATTAGCGTTGGTTTGTGATGGCGTGGGTACAATTTTCTCTCTTTTAAGCATAGGTAAGTTTGTTTTCATGAAGGCTTTTTATTAAGCTGGAAGGCTAAAGATACTTTTAAATCCATCTTATTAAAGTTTTTATGTTTGTGTTTGGTTTTCCTCTTTCTTTTAAAATAATGCTTTTTAGATGGTACTGATCTCCTTTCTCTTTTGTTAGGAAATTTCGGGCTAAGAAAAGCTAAATTTGGCGTAATGCAAGCATCTTACAGAAAAATTTCTCGAATATTCTGAATCCATTTCGATTATAGTCCTTAGCCCTTGATAAAATGGACTAGAATGGATTTCTTGTTTGTTTAATTCGATTATCCCAGAGTATTTCTCAGTTTTTTATTTCTTTGAATGATTTTGATACGGCATTCATAGACGTTATCATTCAACATTTAAATGATAATCCATTAACATCCCAAGTGTGCTAAGGGTTCTTGGTTGAATCAATACGACATCACATTTCCCAAACATCTAATTGGACGGTCCAGAATGCTACACTATAAAAAAGGTTAAAAATATCTTGCTGGGGATTTAACTGAAATTAAACACAACCGATATCCCCGACGAAAGATGTTCACCAGAGTTGTCAAGTGCTCCATAAGACAGTGCTTCTACCAGACTCTAATCGTTTTTTTACTCCTTTCGGATTCTTCAGAACCTGTTCGTGGCAGCAATCTATTCAAACATTTATCGATTACAGCGAGAAACCTATAAATAATTCTAGTCCTCATGAAGCAACGGATTCAGAAAACCTCCGCGCTTTTTTTTGGTGGGTGGATTACTTGCACCTTTCTTCTTTGAGAATACGGTGGATTGGGAAGTTAACCTGAACTTACTTTAGGCGGACTAACTCCTGTAAGGGCCTTTAGGAAATAATATATAGCAACGCATTCGGAAACCCTCCGCACTTTTGCTCATGCGCCGGGCGGAGTTATTTTCATCAAAATAGGGGGAAAGTGAAGAATGGAAGGGTGATGTTTACATCTTACTGAGCGTGATCTGACAAAGAACTCCGGAAATGCGCTCATATGACTCATTGCCTGACACCTCTTTCCGGTGTAAAATCGTCCAAAAGTGGTAGTCTCGGGATCCGTTGCTGAACGGTTGAAGCTTCGGAGAACCATATTCCTCCTACCCACCTTTCAAAACCAAATATATTTTATTGCTTTCCATTTAACCTCTATACAAACAGTTTCTAAGTTATTATTATTACAACTCGCCCCGGCCTAGCCTACCCAAAAGGGTGTAAAGCCTTTCAAGGTCTCGGAAAACCGTTGTTGCGTATGATTTCCGCATCCTGACTGCTACTTTTCTCGCAAGCCGTAAGATTTGTTTCTCAAATGCAGTGATGACTCGTTCATTCGGTCAGCAAAGCTGCAGCTGCCCCGTAGTTGCTTCAAAACCTTATTTATTCGTCCTTTTTCACAGTATCTATTGACTTCGCTTTACTGAAATTTCACGAAATATAAATACAGGGTCCCCATTTACGACCGAGTTCCTTTCCGGCTGACACACTGTCAGTCGAATCTGGTCGTAAGTCGATTTCATATTTTTCCGATACTGTTTTCACACAAAAGTGTTCTAAAACTTGTACATAAAACACAAAAATTCAGTCTATGTTCGTATAATTATTGCACATAATGTGAAAAATACCACTCGTGTGTAGCTCTATTGTATACGTGCTGTAAACAAAAATACAACCTGGAACAACGTTTTATTTTGAAATTTCATTTTTTGCGGGCGTAAATGCGGATGGCCGTAAATCACATAGATTGCAAGTGGAGGAGAAGATGCACAGATAACTCAAGAGAGATTCTGTTGTGTTGACTAGAGTAGGCATTTTAAAGGAGCTGGTAGACATTTAAATCCAAATATCAGTTTATTATTGACCTGAAATATTATTGAAATGGATTAATTATCACAATAAAACCCCGGTTAACCGAACTCGGGTTAACCGAAACCCGGGTTATCCGAAATGCCTCTGAAATGGCAAATCAAAGAACGGAAATAATCGCGAGGGCGAGACTTTTTGCGAAGATATCCCCACTCTTTTCTTTTGAACTTCCCCAAGAAGGTCAGTGATTAATTTTAAAACGCTAAAATTAAAATCAATGGGTATTAACAAAATTAATTACGACACTGTTTGCCTGTGTTTGTCAGGCGCCCGACGGAGGGTTAACTTTAACATAGAACATAAGTGTAGCCTACAAAGAGAGCTTCGAATTCGCTTTACACTCAAAATATTTCGGAATAACAAACTTTACTTAGATACAAAATAATTTTAATGGTCTTGTAATGTTGCATTGGACACCAGAATCAACTTCCTAGCTAAACGCGTTGTCCACGCTACACTTATTTATAACTTTACATAAAGCGAATTCATAACAATCACGCGCATGCGCCTACACTGATACGATGACGTCACAGGCAAAACAAATACGATGCGACAAACTCTTACAGATATGATGGGTCAACCACTCTTTTCGCATTCTTAGTCTCGTAGTTACTAGCGATTCAAATCCGACGGTATTTTGTCACACAAGAAAGTTCGACCGACTATCACTGTAACGAGCGGAAAGACGTTTTCACGCCAAAAGTTGCATTTATTTTTGTGAAATAACACGGTATAAATATGTAATGCGACGCACGATATAAGTATCTCCTGCATACTCGTGCCTGTTAGAAGGTTAAATACGGTATTGCTTTAATACTGAGTTGTTGGCATTCTTCCACTGCTACCCGGTAAGGCGTCGGACTTGCATGGCCTTCACCTTTCACGCGAACTTTGTTTCACATAACTTTTGTTCCCGTTTTGCCCGATGTTTTGTGTTTTCCGACATTACCAGCATTACATTCGCGTACACCTCGCGACCGCTGCGTATCCGCAGGGGTAAGCATACCACAGGTTGGGACTTCTCATGTAGTCATTTGTGTCGATTAATTCATTATTATATGTTTATGAATGGATATTTATTGTTAATAGCTTTCTTTCACACAGATGAAGACCTATAAGCTAACCCTTCAGCGTTCAATGGTTTCGCAATGAAATCACACATTAAACATTTTTTTACTGCGCATGGGCGAAACGTAGCGTCATTTTTCTTTCATAACTTAAGAGCCAGACATATAGGTCAACTTATATAAAAATTCCAGTTCAATGCCGGTAATATTCACAAAGATATCGGCATCGCAAGAGCTAAATTGCTTTTGATCTCTAAGAGAAACAAATTGATGAGGGTTCTTGCACATATTGATATTTTTATAAAATTGAATCTTCGAAAGTAATATTGAATTTTATGAAGGTTGAATATCCTGAATAGTCACTTATACTTATAAATTAAATACACAATTTAAATGGCATTTCGATTATAACTTATTCGGAGGAAAAACAGCCCGTTACCGTTCATTGGTTTCACTATGAAACTACACATTTCTTGAAAATAAAAAAGGTAATTTTTTTCCTTCACATATTTATGATCAGCTGTATGTCTAATGCTCATTTTTGAAATAAATTTAGTTATTTTCAAAACGAAACATGTAGTGAACTTGGAAGGGTTAACAACAATTTAGCTTCAGTTTTCTCTCTCAAAAACAAACCACTTCCTAAGATATATTTGAAACTAATCTATATCTCAAACACACTACCTTTTTTTCCCGCACATTATGCAAATCCTTCTCCACAAATAAATAGCTTTATGCATTTTTATATAAAAGATTATGGTCTTGCTATCCTTATTTTTGTTTCGGGCACACACTCTCACCTCAATCACTTCCATTCATAAATAATAGCTGGCATTTTTTCTCCCCGTAATTCCACCAACAAAAACCAAACTGATAACCTACACCTTTTCTATCAGTTATTCACACTCTACATCTACCTTACGAGGTGGGAGTTGCTGACTACGAGGGAGATAGTCATTCATGGTGGATGTGTTGAAAACTGACTTCCTAAGGCTTCGGCGCGAGATATTTTATCTTCTTATTAGAGGTTTAAGCGAAAGCTTTCATTTTGCCTTCCTTCATTTTTCTGGAGATATTCGATAAGGTGTTTTGGAATGGCTCGCGCCGACCCGTGCAACCACCTGTTAGTGCCATGACCTTATTATAAAGTGCAAAGAAGGTTGGGAAGGCTAGTTTTTTTGGTTGGCTATCCATCAAGATTTTGTAGCGTTTTTATTAAGGAAATGTAACGAATTGTGACAGTTCCTTTAGGAAATGAAGGGCCAGGAGATAAAATTTATTTACCCTATGAATTAATTTGATTGTTATGAGAATAAATAAGGCAGATTAACTGTGACTGTGTACGTGCTAGTTGAAAGAGTAGGCAAGTGAGGAAATTGATAAAGACATAAAAAAGGGTGGTGCAGTGTCAAATATGTAATGTTTCTGATCTGACAGGTGTGTTTCTCGGAATTTAAATCGTGTGCTTAAAGACTGCGACTAATTTCAAATGTATGACGAGATTTGGATTATGAAGCGAAAGCGAGGCCATGAAGGTGGGTGACGAAAGTGGGTTTTATCATCATTCAAATCCTTATTTCTTAAAATTTAGCAATATTCCAGCTATGCTTTGTCAGGACAACTCATGAAATACAATTTTTAGGTGAAGGATAAATAAATATCTTTTTTTTGGAACAAAAATCAATCACATAGAATTCAAGTTGACAAAATGTTTTTTTAGAAGTTTCAACGATGGAGCAAGAAATAATGGGACAGGGTCAACACGAAGCGTTTGCATTTGTTGAAACGAATTCGTCGAAGTTCATAAAAGGCATAATAAAAGTATTGTATTATTTTTTCGGAAGTTTTATCATTACATATGAAATAAATTTCGAATTAGAATACATTGGTTTAGTCGGTTTTTAAATTTTTAGAGATTATTTTCTTTTCTTTACATAGATAAGATCAACCGTTGTTTTTAAAATTAGAACGACAGATAGGTGCAGTGAATGGATTTTTTTGTTCGTTGAAATAATTCACTTAAGCAAATATTTAACAAGAACTATCATATTGTTAAAAACGGGCCGGACTATGTGTTGAAGATCATATACATCGCTTAGGCAATCTCTTCCGTCTAGAAATAAAAGTCATAAAGAATCAATTGGAGAATATTTTCCGCGTAGACGTTTTTTCACTATCTGTTTCACGAGAAAGAAGAAAGAAAGCCAGATCACTCTTTTCTCTAAATAAATCTTACTAGAAAGAATAACATATTCAAATTTGTCAGAAGAGAATGCCGCAAAATAAAACAAAATGATAATCGCATCCAGATTCTTTGTTTTATTTATTTATTTTTACTTTCTGATATGCGAGGAATGAAACAATGTAATTGTCAAAAAGTTCGACATTCAGATCTCGTTTTAAGTCGCCTTGAGTCCTATTAAGTAACGCGCACCTGAAGCGCCACCTACAACTCGATCAAGAAATTAACGAGAACGAGTTAAGATCTGAATGGGAGAAGACGTCTCTCATCTTCTACAAGGATTTAATAATCCATTCATGCAGCAGCCACTCTTTTCAGCAGTGTTTCGTATTCTATAAAATACCACCCGCCATAGCGGTGGTCAAGCTATGGAACTATTCAACGATCAGCCCTTTAGTTAATCTGCGTTTAACTAAACATCCACCCTTGCTGTTTGATCATCTCATACAGTGGATAAATATATCTTCTTATGTAATGCTGATAGAACTTATAGGTAACTTTCACCATTTTGTAGCTGTGTGCCGGTTTTCCGGAGTTTGCTGATCGTTGGACACGGATGGCTATCGTATTGCACTACGTCGATGTTGTCGCAGGCTGCACTCGCTGGTTCCTGATTGTTCCTGGGTCTGGCCTCCCTTGGGGAGCTTATGCGCAGTGGATGATTTGTAATTGATTTAATCACCCCCGCAGTGAAATCAACTCCAAGAGGGAGTTTATTTAGATTATTTATAAAAAAAACTCTTCGGAGTGAAATACAAAATGCAGATGATTTAAATCTGTCAATGTTAAACACGTATTAGTCTGTGGTCAAACAGTCGCACAGAGTAGAGATTGTCTGTGCAGAAAGATAAAATTTAGTATAATATGCGTTACAAATACATAAAATTAAATATAATAAAACATTCATTGTTTATGTTCGTACACTATAAAAATTAGCGGAGTAAATGCGGAGTGGATGATTCGTAATTGATTTAATCTTCCCGCAGTGAAATACACTCCAAGAGGGAGTTTATTTAGATTATTTATAAAAAAAAACTCTTCGTAGTGAAATGCAAAGTGCGGATGATTTAAATCTGTCAATGTCAAACACATATTAGTCTGTGGTCAAACAGTCGCACACAGTAGAGATTGTCTCTAAGGTATTTAGATATAGTATGTATTGCTAATACATTAAATGAAATAAAATAAAACATTCATTGTTTGCGTTTATACTGAATGTCAAACACATAAAAGTCTGTAGTCAACAGTCGGACAACATTTATTTTTTAACCGCCCGTTTTTTTTGTTTCAATAAAAAATAACCTCCTTAATAACGTTCAAACTTAAAAATTTAATGAATTACGGTCGAATTTCGACCGCTGGGCTATCTCTAGTCTCTTCTATTCCGCCCCAGCGGAATGATCATAGTGTATTCACCCGCCCCAGCGGTGACATAGTTGAAGTGAGGTTACCAAACTAGCGGTAACAACTGTTTTTGTGTTTACTATATGTTGAGTTATTAATAAAGATTTATTTTTCTTTCGACGACTTTTCTATGCATAACACTCAACAAGTCCAATAAACCATTTTTGGAGTTATGTCTGTGTATAATGTCACGAAGATGCAAAGAGTATGGTTTAGCAATAAAGTAGCGTTATTATCTTGAAGGAACTCGTAACACAAGAGAACAGAGAATTTGCTCGAACTTGTGGGACTCCAGTATTTATACACTTAGGCACATTCCAGAATCATCAATATCGAATTTAAAGAAAGATATAGAATTGCCTAAAGCATAAATAAATAACATTTTGAATCAAAATATCAGTTCTTGGATTAGTCTATGGTGGCCGGGATTCGCACCACGGACAAATAGATTTACAGTTCCGTGCTCTACCAGCTGAGTTACGGCGACAAGGTTGCTTTGCGAGACAATATGTGAACACAAAAACTCAAAACGCAAATATCCAGAAACATAAAATCTGGTACATGGTTTTCGCACCAAAACTGTAAATTTGTGTTAAACTTTGCACTGAATCAATCAAAGGGAAAATTGCCTATTTATTTATTTATTTAAAGAAAAGCACACTACAGAGAAACCTTCATTTAGAGAGTGCTATAAACAGCAAACACACAAAGAACAAAAGCCACAGCGAGTAAATAAAAAAGATGCGCTGTAAAATAAAAAGTTGAACACAGAGAATACACAAAATCAAATCATAAAAATTTTGCAAACGCATATATAATTAAAAACGAAAACACATAATCACAAAAAAACATTAAAACACACTACGATTCTAAAAGTCGTATTTTTTTAGAAAAATAGAAGACCATTTCCAAAAGGCAAGGGTTAAAAAGTCAAAACGCACAAGCGCCGATTCCTCTAAAAACACACCAGGAGTTCAAAAGTTTAAAGGCGAAAATACAAACTTGAGATAAAAATAAATTGCAACACGGCGCCAAAAACTGAGTACAAAAATTAAAATTTATAAATAAAAACATTAAAAAAATGGTGGAATACATAAGAACACGGAAAATCAAAACGCATAAAAATCTAAAAAGTTGTAAAAAGGCAAAATAAAACACATCATGTATTTAAAAGCTGTAAACATTTCGATTTAAAAGTACCAAGAGACATATTAAAAATCTCAAGTCCATCAGATAAATTGTTAAAAATTTTATAAAAATTATATAACGAGAAACCATTAACATAACTAAATTTTGAATATACATTTGGAAAGAAACTTTGGTTCCTTAAAAATCTGGCGGGCACAGCGAAATCTATAGAGCTCAGTATATCATTACAATCGATTGAACCATTAATAACTTAGTAAAAGAAAAGGAAAGATGTGTATGTGAACATGTGTATGTTTAACCATGTGTACGTGAACACGATAACTAAAAGAGAAGCATTAGGTGATATTTGGTACGTGACATTAGGGGCCGTTCAAATATTACGTAAGCACCCGAGGGGGGGAGGGGGTTTGCGATTTGCTTATTTTTCCCTGACAAGGGGGAGGGGAGTTATGATGTTTACGTACATTATTAAACTACTTTATTTTCCTGAAAATCTCTGCACAACAATTTAATTTAAAAAAAATTTAAATTAAAAAAAAGAATTTTGTTATGAAAATAAACCTCGATTTTGTGTTTAAAAACTGAAAATTGTAAGTAAACTAAATTTTTTTTCGATCCTGCCGCGATAGAGTTTTTATTTGAATTAAGTCCAAAATTTCAAAATTGATTATTTACATGCGTTTGTAAAATAAAAAGAAATGGGAAGGTGCATGTCAGTTTTAAATAAGAGAGGGTTTCAAGATGGTTTACTTTGTCAGACAGGTAATAAATAAAAAATACCAAAACATGCCATGTATACTTGAATGGCCCGCCAGTATCAGGAATTTGTAGATCTGTAATGCGTTTGATCGAAGATCGCTGTCTGTCCAAAGCAAATAGTACATGAGAAAGCTCAAGGACTGCAGATGGTCTGCAAATGGAGAGAAAGCACATGGTAAACCTTTTCCCTGTAAAAAATAAAATGTTATAATGGGAAATAGTTTTTCCAAAATGAAACTTTTTTATAAATAATTCTAGGGAATTATTAAAAATCGTAAAAGAAAGAAGAAATGAACCCTGGTCCAAAAACAAATTTATACGTTTAGGTCTGTTTCTGAATTTATCTTGTCATTCTTTGTCTTGTTTATGTATCATGTTAAGAGCTTCCTATGTAATGATTTTTAACACCACGCACCACATAAAGAATGTCAGATCCTGAAACATTATCCTTGCCAAGTTAATATTTGTTTAATACTATGTTAGTGGCTGTAATTTATTGAGTGTCAACCCCGTCACAGTATGATCCTACTGCCCGGAGTAATACGTAACTGAACGAAGTAAATGA